>KI669505.1:0-219886 GCA_000507405.3 Kwoniella heveanensis BCC8398
CCCCCCCCTCCCACACACGCACACACACATTCACCTCACCTCACTCATCCGCTCCACCCCTCGCGTAGCGGCAAACATGTCGTGTTCGGCGAAGTGGCCTCGGACGCCTCGTTCAAAGTCGTCAAGGAGATCGAAGCGCGAGGCAACAAGGATGGAAAGCCGCTCAAGGACAAGATTGTTGTCGTCCAGTGTGGCGCTGTCTGAGCGAAGCGGAGCGAAGGGAAGCAAGCCTTCCATGGGGAATATTGCATGTAGGAAGATGAAGATGAAGATGAAGATGAAGATGAATGAACGAGTGTCGCATTGTACTGTAGGCATATTGCACTCTGTCAAACGGTTTGTACAGTATGATGCAGAATACTTATCGAGTAGAGATAATGAGAAGAGCAACACGGTACAGTATGCACATGGATGATCGCCAATTTACAGCTCGCCGTGATTGCCGGATGTGAACTGTTGCTAGACTATGAGCTGTACACTGAGAAAACAGCAAGTCGATGGCATGCATGCAAGCGGGCATGTATTATATTGTATGTACAGGGAGCTGTAGTATATGTGACGAGGATCAATATTGCGAGATGAGATACGTATAAGCCCACGTAGCCGAATCTGAAGAGACGATCGACGTGAGTCGCCATTGAGCGACACCATATTATCGTATGTGTGAACTCGAGTAGATTGTTTATTGTCGCCGATAATTAGATCGACTTGACCTGTATTGATCACGGGTTCAACCGATTTGACCTCACATTGCTGACTACACCTCACCACCTCGGTGCGGGAGCAGTCACAGCGTACCTAAGCACAAATCGCATCAGCATCAGAATCAGAATCAGCGAGCTGCCTGGATGGATCCAGAGTAACACTCACGGCACGGTCTCGCCAGCTCCTTGCGACTTTTCAACCCTGAACTCAAAGATCAGATCGCCGTTATCTTTGTATTCTACCGCGGCGTAGTTTCGTCGATTCAAGCAACGTCCCTGTCGTGATCAAGAGCAGGAGATCGACATCAGTATCACGCTTCACGCGTTTCCTGGTGCAGCTCCAATTAGGGCAGTAACCGATGAAAATTCGTCCCGAAAGGTTTGAGCACTCACCTTCAGCTTGCTGGGTTGGCCATCCGTGTCCTTTTCGAAGAGTGGAATCATAATCTCATCCGTGTCCTTGGCTATATGTAGCAGCGTTGTAAATGTTATCAGCGCTAAGTTCAATAGCAGTCAAGCTCTGCTTATACTGGGCGTGGACACTCACCATCTATTTGTCATTCAAAGAAAGCACGGAGTGTAGTTCAAAAGGATCAGCGCATATACTCCATCATACTATGCCTGATGGGGCTTGGAGGACGTACGCAAAGTCCTGTGCTTATTCCTGCCCAGTAGCGCGACCATCTTCGCCGCACCTGCTGGTGGAGGCGTATTCACGATAGCACTCGTGATCACATTGAGCATGTACCTATGATCGTTTTCTGGTGCAAGCTTGAACCTGTCCCTGCCCTTGTTGTAAGTAAACAAGCATCCGACAGCGGCTAGGTGCACGTCACCCGATAAGAAGGTGATTCGGACGTGCAGGTCTTTGGCGAGCTTTTGGCATTCGAGCACAAGCCAATTTCGCTCCTTTTTGTGAGTGTTGGCGCACCAGTGATCGTTGAGATCATCGAGAAGCTCGGAGGCTTGATTGAACTTGTTCACCATACCACCGAGACCCAAGGCGTTGTGCCGCGCGAGAACGTTCAACGGGTTCCACTTCAGGTCGAGGAAGTGCTCAAGGAAGGACATACGTGGGTATGCTAGAGGACAATCAAATGTAAGCACTCGCCACTATCTTATCCAGTCGCTGCAATTGCACTTGCTCTGAGCGGGAAGGCAGCGCTGTACCGGTCCATAGACTCACCGATAGGTACAC
Source organism: Kwoniella heveanensis BCC8398 (assembly GCA_000507405.3). Classification (NCBI taxonomy): domain Eukaryota; kingdom Fungi; phylum Basidiomycota; class Tremellomycetes; order Tremellales; family Cryptococcaceae; genus Kwoniella; species Kwoniella heveanensis. Next base: position 1,903 of record KI669505.1, read on the forward strand.
CCAGCAGGATGACCAATTGCTCGAGCTCTGGAGATACCCTCTTCACTTCCGCAAAGTTCTTCGCATAAGTTTCCTGCGTACAGATCCTGTCCAGCTTTCTCTCCGCTCGACAGTCTAAAGCGAGCAAGTGGACTTTGGGTCCAAGGTAGACGAGAAGTGAGTGAGAGGGGAAGGGGATCCATGGACCTGGCTTGTCACCGATGATCATGCTTCGGAGCGTGTGAGTACCGGGTCGAGGGTCCGTGCCGTCGAAAGCGTCTACAAGAGGAGTCAGCTACAGTCTGACAGGCACAGCGACCCAGCAGCTCACCAACGACGAAGAGCTGGAACAAGAGGAACCACTGTCACAGAGGTATTGCAAGGAGTGTCAGCTGGTTCCTAGCGTATACGACACTGAAAGGATAACTGACAAAGTATCCTCTCGAACCGACGAAGGACATGATAGGCGATGCCTGAGTCTCGTCGTCATATGTACCGAAACCGTCTGATTACGGATCGTCAGCTCGCTCTGAACCAAACGCCACAAAAAACTCTAGCTCACCGATCAGGTCATGGTCATCGAGCATGTTGACCCTGCAAGGTTCAAATTATGTCAGTTGGTATCCAGCACGATCCTTCGGCAAAAGCCTATTCCCCAGACGTACATGGGAATGGTAGAATTGGCGCGACCAAAGGCATTGCTCCTGAAGATCTTGCAGTAGTGATTGAAGCTGGGGATGTTCAACGGATGAGCCCATGTACGAATTTCGAAGAGTATACTCAAACTCACTAGAATCGGTCGACCGCTTCTTTCTGTATCATACTCGCTTTATCAGTATGCTACCGTACTGTGCACATCATGAGAAGAAGGTGATGCTTACGATTTCCTCAGTCAAGGGACAGCCCAGCTTGCTAGCTCTATCAGGGGCAGTGATCCAGGCTAGGACATAGATATGATCAGTGTCTCCCACTTCAAATTGTATATCAAGGAGCTGCACGTCTTTGAACGGCCACTCACGCTGCATCTCAGGTTCTCTAGTCAAAGCATCACAGTAGATCTGATCACCCCCTCCCACCATACAGTGGAACGGCTTCTCGTGATGCTTGAGCAAAAGGTCTTCCCACACCGGGTCATAGCCAGAAGCATAAGAGCCCTTGAACTCGTCTGGGTTGACTCCGGACGAGAAACCTGCCGCGTAGCCGGAAAATCGATCAGTCATTCAGTGTTGATGTCTATTCGAGCTGTTGGACCACAAAAGGTGGTACGTGGTATCAAAGGCTAAATGACGACAGATATACTCACCATTACAGCTGTGAGCCGCCCATCGCATGTTCGCCCCGATAGCAGGTACCACAAAATCCATCTCCGCTCCTCCATTCAGCCTGTACCTGACGGTCATCTGTACTTGTTGCAACGGGACCTCAATGATGAATCGGAAGAAAGACATGCCCCCTTCCCTGGACGGGTAAGTGAAGATCTTTTGGGCTGATATTCTTTGAGACTCGAGTAAGTGTATTGACGGATCGTGTAACGTCGGGTCGGCTGAAGAAGGGGTAGTGTATGGGTGGAAGGTGAGGTCGAGTGAGGGCGAGGGATCAAGGATAGAGCCTCTGCGGATTGAGCAATATTTAGTTCAATAGCTATTGGCGACATCAGGTCTTTGATATATAGCTCACTCGTCTCGGACGACCTATCGAACGATAATCCCATTCATTAGCACGGGACAAGGGCGAGAAGTGACTTCGGCGTTATTTAGAGACCATAAGCTGAGATACTTACGACCAAAGCGGCGCCTTGCCAGATATTGTCTTGCACGGTATAGTACGCCAGCAATGGTCCACACCTGTGATTGGTCGTCCAATGTAGTGGAATCTCGTCAGCATATAGCCCTCTCATTTGGGCAGGAGAAGCCCGAATTCTGCGCCCGAAGCAGATGCCTATACGCTTGACACTCACATGAGCTGAAGATGGGGGTCCATCCTATCTCTGACACTCCAGTGTCTCTCCAAGCTGGGTTTCTCACCATTCGCCAGTCCGTTCTGCGCCGCTTGGCCGGGCACCTGCAGCGTCGCCTTCCCATCCGTTCCATGACTCTGATATTGGTCATGTCCGTTCGCAAATCCATCTTGACCCTGAGCTTGATCTTGACCTTTCCAACCTTGCCAGCCCTGTTGGACATTTCGGTACTTCTCGACCTCTTGAGCTGTGGGACCAGGACTCGATTTGGTGCCTCCTGCCTCTCCGCCAATCTCCAAAGCTCCCTTGTCCATCCCACTAGGATTGCCCGCATCTTCCTTGCCGCCTTCTTCCTTCTTCGTACCCTCCGGTCCTACCTCGTTTGACTTTTCGTCGTTCACGTGAGGGATACTCGAGACATTGGGGTCGCTCGGAGCGGCTCGCACGGCGCGGTCGGAGCCGTAGCCATGCGGAGGCTGAGAGACTGGCTGAGCAGGCTCGTTGAGCGCGCCGACGATGGAGCCGTCGGCATCGACAGCGAGAGGCTGGGTCTGGGAGAGGTAGGTGTGCAAGTGCAAGGAAGGATGGGCGTAGTAGGAGGCGTGGGCTGCTGCTGCTGCTGAGCGAGATAGATGCTCGGCGCGATGCTTAGTACGAAGGGTGGTTGTGTCCCTGTGGGTTACGCAACAAGTCAATGGGTTGGATTGGAAGGAAACATTAGAATGCTAGTAACACGACGTCTGGAAAACGGTCTGCACGGCACGGCGAAGCTGACGAGAGGCCACGAGAAGATCGGGCCCACTTACATCTTGGCTCGTTGTCACCTCGTATGCGAGCCAATAAGTCTGATCTAACGGTCGTGTCGCGACACAACCCAGTTTACGCGCTGATCGGGTTATCTGAGGCTGGTATGTCGATGCGAACGGAAGAGTAGAGAATAGAGTGCGTGGATGGATCCTTTCCGTTCGGTCGTATTTCCTTTATACAAGAGATTGGTCTACTGATCGATACCAACGAATGAGGGGTATACAAATGTCAGCATACGATACGCTATGCTATCCTTCGATCCTATCCTTTGTTGACAACGAGAACGAGCGCATAGAGTAGAGAGCATCCAAGCACAGCAATGCACATGCCAAGCGGGCCGAGCGAAGGACAGTTCGTATGGAAAAATACAACCAAAGGCATCCTCGAAGCGAAACAGCAGCGTTGAACGGCGATGCGAGCTTGAGCTAGCTTCGGACGGCCGAGCCGGATGCGCTTCTCTCACTCGCTCACTCACGACACAGCCTTGTGATTGAGATCATGTCGGAGCTGAATGTCGCGGCGCCCGATGGGATATGACAAACTAAGGGAGAAACAAGAAGACAAAAGTGGGGATGGAACGCTGAGGCTGATGCTGATGGTGATGAGGAGTGATCTTTGTTTTCTTGGATGATCGGATCAAATAGCCATAATGCCATCACTGGGCAGGAACCAAACCAACACGACTCACTCACTCCTTTGCCTTTCTTCACCTTGCTTTGATTGTCCGGATCACCGAGAAGAATCAAGCATATGATGATTGAATTGAGATTCGATATACCGTGTCAACTTGGGAGCAGGAGCAAGCACAAGATCAAGATCAAGCGGGGTCGACCAGCGAACATGAACATTGACAATCCGCGATCTCGACTATCTGTGAGAGCCTATCCTATCGTCATGATTAGTAGTCAGTGTAGTCAGTCGAGTGAAAAACAAAAATGCCAAGCCATTCCTACACAGTGTCAGGGTCACACGTACCCTGTTTTCCCTTGAAACCCTGAGGCGTGATGCCCAGTATAGATGGGATGGCTGCGGCGGTAAGCGCTTCTTTCTCCTGTGAAGGGGGAGCTGCATGTCCGGGTTCGTTATCTCAGGGCGATAGACCGAAAAAAGGTACTAGCAATGTTCATGACGTCATCGTGTACATACATACATTACACAACAGAAACAGAGACAGAATGAATTGCACGATGAATGTCACGTTGTCATGCCTCATCTTCTACATTGTCCGATATATGCATACTGGTAGTATGAAACTGCCACTGGCTGCTACTACTCCTACTACCACAACGATCGGTGACAAGGCATACTGAGCTGATTGTTTTGAAGCGCAAAGCACAGCACGGCGTTGTGTCTGTCTGCGCGAGATGGAGGTGAAAAAAGGATATATTGCTACACTGTTACAAACAAAAACACAGATCGACAGTTACTTGTACGGTTGAAGAGGGATGGGCGAGAAAAAGACAGATCTTAATTCAATGATGGAAAGAAAGATGAAAAATTAGGTTAATGAAGCAAGAGAGATCAGTCGGGGTGAAAAACATGAGGAGATAGGTGAATAGATGATCGTAGAGAACTATAAGTGGAAGACACAATGTCCGTCCTTCCGGACTTGAAAGATACTGGTATTGTCTGGCTGGTTTACTGCCGAGCCCAGGCCGATCGAGCTAGTTGTATCAAGCGAGGTGCGTTGGATCGCACGTCGTATGAACCAGCGTTGGCTTAGTGCCTCGAGGGGTTAGCGACCTATGAACGATGGAATATCACATTGATTAGCCAAACGGTAACAAAGATGAAGCTCGAAGTCCGAGAGCGGCGCTAAGCAGAATCCCCGCTCACTCTCAGAGGGTCCTCCCTCTCGTTGTTGGGCGTGTCGATACTACCGTCTCCTCCGGTCGAGTAACCCCCATACGGGTCCTGGTATCCTCCAGCAGCGTACGGTGCTTGGTGGGGGTCTGCATCAGTATACTGCCCCGCATCTCTCGGGTCAAAGTAGTATCCCTGATCGCCCTGTTGCAGACCGTCATATCCTCCCTGATGCTGCTGATGCTCGGTGGTAGCTCCATATCCTGCTCCGGCGGCAGCAGCTGCGTAGGGGTCGTAGCCACCGTTGGCGTATGATGCGCCGTACTGTCCGTATTGGGTCATAGGCTGGTTCACTGTCGACGGGTACGACTCAGATGTCGGGCCGGCGGAAGAGTGGTAGTCGTTGTCCTCGTCCAAGGGCGATCGAGCGGCACCACCAGATGAAGCGGCGATCGCAGCAGCAGTTACTTCCCTGTCGAGTCTTTGTCTTCTTCTTCTTCTGAAGCATAGCAGTCCGAGTGCAAAGATTATACCGACCACTACCAAGCCAACAACGACGAAGACACCGGCAACGGCACCAGTATTGTTGAAAAAGGAATTCGTGCTGCTACCACCTCCTCGACCTCCGCTGTCCAAGGCTCCGGTAGGGTTATGCACAATTTGCGTGACTGTGTATACTACACCGTCTGACGTGGTCACGTATGAAGAGGTAAACGTGGCTGGCGTCGTAGTAACTTGCTGGCCCTCCGAATCAGTGGTCACGATCGCTACCGCAGATGTGGCGGTCGTATCAGTTGAAGCCGAGCTGGGGGCCACGACAACGGTCGATGTCCTGTAATTCATACAAAAAAGAGGGAAATGGGATATCAGCAATCAGCCAAAGTCTGGAAGCGGGAGGCTTGATGCCGTAAGGCGAATGTGGAGGCTTGGGAAAAAAGAGTTTCGGTACTTACGTTGTACCTGTACCGGCCGCTTGGGATGACTGACCGTCCTGGGAAGGGGATGGTGAGGCCGAAGTGGATGACTGGCCTACGGTGATCGTCGTGGTCGTCCCACCCTGTTGCGAGCTACTATGAGTCATGAAAGTCAGCAGGTGTGGACCGGTTTGTGATGACAGGAATGCATAGAATGAAATTGGATCAATATCCGAGAGCGACTCACGAAGGTTGTGCAGATTCACTCTGGCTCGGACTGGGCTGCTGGCTCGTAGTAGTAGGTCCAGCTGATTGACTAGGCTGCTCACTCGGCTCTTGACTTGGTGAGGCACTGGCACTGGCACTCGGCTGCTGACTTGGACTAGGAGACTGGGACGGTTGCTGAGAAGGAGAAGGCGAAGCTGAGGGTTGCGGTGAGGGTGAGGCAGATGGTGAAGCTGATTGTGACGGCTGCTGAGACGGCTCGGCTGACGGTGAAGCGGAAGCTGAAGGTTCGGCCGAGGTGGAGGGCTCTGCGGACGGAGACGCAGACGGTGATGGTTCGGCGGCGGACGTCGAGGGTCCAGCAGCAGCGGATGAAGGTGCAGCAGACGGTGATGGGTCGGCAGCAGCAGATGAAGGAGCTTTTGAGGTCAGAAATGGATGACATGATGAGGTTGCGAGAAGGTTTTGATGTCACGCAAGACAGAGGACGAGATGGTAGGAGGAGGTAGGTCACGGTGCAGTAACGTTTCCAGAGCGGAAGATCATTCGAGGTAGGATTCGGGTTTTGAGGAGGGTTTTCAGGTATTTTCAGGGATAGGATGAGGTTCGCAGTCACGGTCGTAGTCACAGTCACAGTCACAGTCAGAGAGTCAGAGTCAGAGCCATTGTCATAGACGAGCGTGAGCAAGTCAGACGGGTGCGGGGAATTGCGTACAACATCGGACCCAGAGAGGAGAGGGAGTGAGACCACGAAGACGGCTGATATTAAGACTTAGACACATGGGCCGGTGAAGCGGGAAGTTGGAGCTCAACACAGGAACAGCGAAAACGAAGAGCGCACGAACGGGGAAGAAGTTCGCGCAGGGATGACATGGTGCGGAACGGCATGAAGAGCAGATGACCGGAAACATTAACTCACCAGCACTTGCAGCCGGTTCTGAAGCCGACGGCTCAGCTGCCGCTGACGAAGAGGCAGCGTCGTCCTGCCTCTTTTCGAGCATGCGTACCCTGTCCACCTGCCTTTTCTGAGCTTGAGCTTGAGCTGGCGATGGTGGAGATCGGAGTGAGAGAAGGGGTGTACGCTCGATCATATTGGACAACGATTCTTGGGGAACTATTGGTTGATTGACCGTTGAAAGGCGGGAAGCTGCTATTCCTCGGCAGGGTCCGAAATCTTCTCTTGCTGAAAGGCTACTAGGCAGGAGAGGACAAACACGATGGCAAAGTGACGAGAGGCAGATAGTCAAGCTGATTGCGAGATGATGTGAGTTGATGATTCGATGATTTGATGAAGGGATCTGATCTCGAGGAGTGTAAGGTTTCGATACCTCCGGCCTACGGGTACGGGTACGGCTTCGGGTGCGACGTCGACTTGAGATCCTATCCGGATGTCTCTTTCGAACAAGATTTTCCCGTTCGGTAGTCTGAGCGATATGATGTGATTATAGGTATGGATGAGGTCTGTTCTTTTTTCGAGTATTAGACATCGAACGAGTATGGATAACAAAGATATAAGGACAGATAGAGAGGATGAAAGATCATGTAGGGTGTGGATGTTCAGATAGGATAGGATAAATGGCAGGCAGTGTAGCTCTGTAGCGTAGCATGGGGTATGTAGGTAGCGTTGAGAAAGGTGTGGTACAGCTGCAGCAGCTGCAGTAGCGGACAAAAAGGTGCATGCATGGCAAGGGAAGCTGAAGCTGAAGCTGAAGCTGTGCGGTGAGGGATTGTAGGGTATGAATAGCTGTGCGGATATCCATGCGGAAGGGCCAAGCAACGTACGTAAGCGTGTGGAAATGAGCTAATCGACATTAGAGCCCGTCCGACCCTGAACCTGAAAATCAAATCAAATCAATTTTACTGTATCACGGCCAATACTTTTTATAAAGGAGGGGGAGGGGATAAAGCGGTCTAACCCGGCCGGCCACACCACACGGGATGTACCACCTGATCCTGTGTATGGCTGCAATCATGCATGTGCAGTACATGCAGATGATGGCTCAATGTCATAGCAAGTCCAACGTCACGAATCTCTGCAACTCAAGCTGTTCGGTTGACTGCTCGTCTCCTATGCCCTCGCATCAACGTCCATCTCATCTCCCTCGGCCTCGCCGTCACCCTCACTATCAGCCAACCCACCCTGGAGCTCTTCCCTTCGAAGCCTCAGCAGCTCACTTGCAGTCCACAGTTTCTTGTTGAGTGCGTTTGCAAGGTTTGGACCGAACAGATCGGCGATTTCGTCAAGGTTGACTTGAGGGGCAGGTTGGTCTGATGGTTTAGATCGGATGAGCTGCGAAAGGCAGCGCTGTATGTTACGATAGACTCCATCAGCATCACCGCCTCTACTTGTTGTGACTGAGTTGAGCGATGCAATGACCTCTTCCCGACGTGGCAGGCAAGAAACCAATGACATGCACTGCTTGACTCACAATCAAAGCCCTGATCATCAAATTCTTCTTCTTGCCCGCATCCGTGTAGAGCGTCCCGGCGAGATCGTCGATCCGCCTGATCCCGTCTCCGGCTTTGCCCCATACCGCTGACCTGACTGTCTGCGAGCCCAGATATGAGAGGGCCAGAAGGGCACCTTCGTATCGACCAGCAGGGGGGTTCGAAGCGCCGAGCGGTGAGGGGAACGGGGGCGAGTAAAGGGCTTTAGTGAGTGTTGACACGAGCCCTGTATCATCGACATCAACTCAAGGAAAGGTTAGCGCAGTTACGACTGTTTGATGAAACGGCAAACGATTTGGGTGGTATGGCGAAGAAATCGACTCACGGGGAAGCAAGCCGGCGTACGACTTTCCATACTTCTCGGCTATCTTGCCCAAGATATTGGATGCTTGTAGTCTCAGATCATATGGCGACGGTTGACTGCTTGAGCTTGAAGGTGGGTGAGGGCCGAGAGGGACCGTAAGGATGATGGAGAGTAACGGAGGAAGTAATTGGTGCATCTGTACGGGTCGCAAACAAATATGTCCCTGTCAGCTCCGCTTTCATCGAGCATTGGCGAACACACAGAGGCATAGCTTACATATGGTTCCACAAACAAACTCTCGTTGGACATAAGAGCATCAACAGCATCGACCAGATGCCCGATCGTCCCGGTGGGAGCCATGAGGCATTTCCCTATACTTTCGCTTATCCACTTGACAACATACACCAAGATTCCAGCGACAGCCACGTCCGTCCTGAGCGATGCGAGGGCAGCGACACGATGCCGTTCTGGTTCGGTCTCGGGTGATGTCGGGGATGGAGGGACGAGGGCGGTGGTGAGTCGAGTGAAGTAGAGCTGGAGCTCCTGTGGGAGGTGGGCTCGGGCTTGGGGTCGGAGTGAAGTCGAGGCCACGGGAGGGCGGGACGCTAAAAGGTAACGAAACGACATAAGCATCTTATCGATAGACCGTCTGGATGGGCATGTGCAGGAATCTCCGGGTTATCTGGCGGGTCAGATAGAGAGCAGACTATACTCACGCCCAGCTCTTTGCACTGGTGTCGGATTTTCCGGAATAGCAGGCTGTACCCCCTCAACGGCCAACCAGTGAGCCTTCCACTTCACACCGCCTGAGCTCGCTACGCCAGCGGGAAGTGGTTGTTTGAGGTAGCTCGCGAAATCAATCTCGTCGTCCGGCGCGTGGTAAAGATTTTGCGGGTGAGAAGAGGATGATGGGATTGGGATGGCTTGAAATTGGGGTAGTGGCAAAGGGCGGGGAGGGATCAGGACGGGCTGGAGGCGTATTGCGGTATGAGAGAACCAAAAGATATCGCGATGTCATTTAAGCGTTTGCATCAATGCAGACGTCAGACAATGCAGATGTTAGACATGCCAAGATGATTTAGAAAATTTCAAAGTCAGCGTGATGCATTAGCGGCGTAGTAGAATGTCAAATCTCGCCCCAACGCAGGTTCTGCTCTTCTGAAAAGGGAATCCGCACTCACCTCAACGTTCAGAGCCTCCATAGCAAACTCCACATCCTCAGGTAACAGCGTCCGTCTCTTTCCATGAGTCATAAACTTCTTAGCCTCTTGCAGGATGAGGTGGATTCTGTATTCTACGTCGCCTGCTAGTAGTTCTGCGGTACCTTGAGCGAGGGGGTCGATGGGTAGTGATTGAGCTACCTCCTGTTGCGTGGTCGATTCGGAAGTCAGGAGGAGTTTCAAAGGTTTCGAAGTGGACAAAACCCGCCCACGTAGGCGGTGGTGGCAAGAAGGGTCAAAGACACAGAAAGTCAACCAGTCAGCCTCTGAACCTCAACAACGTATAGGCGGGCGGTGGTGATCGTAGCTAGCTCGCAGCGTCATTTGGTGAAAAGCACGCAAAGTCATGAACACGATGCGGCGAGTGGGAGCAATAGCCAGACCACAAGATCATGACTCACAACGACCGAATCCGCAGGGTATATACCCATCATCTGAGGAGGAGGCATTTTGGACGTCCGTTTATGTGGTCGAGATGTGACGATTTGTTTTGACTGGCAATACGCGAGAGTCGAGAGCGGGTATTCCTTATTCCCTATCTTTTTGCTTTCTGATATCTTCCAGCTCGAAGTTGTGGTTACGCTCGGAGATCGGTCAAGCTTCTGAACGCGTTCGGATTTTTTGAGGTGTGTGAGCGGCTGGTTCTCAGGATCGATTTGGAGTGGATGTAAGGATATAAGAAGGAGCAATCTCGAAGAGGGATGAGAGCGAGCGAGTGAGTTTGGTTCCTATTCCTGATTTAACCACGTGGCTCACACCACACGTACCGCATCGTATGGTGAGATCGGATGGACGGGCAGTACCACCGGCATGTCCACCAACATTACATCAACTCGACTGAACACATGCTGCTGATTGCTCGGCTATAGCTAGTTTCTCAACTGTAAGATCAACAATCATAGTCATGGTACCGTGGAATGGCCCTCGGGCAAAGGTGAGTCGTTAAGCTAAACTTTGACAAGCTGCCCCGAGATTTTGTTGAATCCGCTTGTCCTGCTACAAACGTTCTGGTAGGCCTCAAGCGTCATGCTGACACGTCTTGTCCATTTCCTTATATCCTTGTTCTTGGTTGGCCCATCTCGATGTATTGTGCACTATCACTCGGTACTCGCTATCATGCAATCCGACGCCGATACGGGCACAATCCGATTCATCGTTACCCTGCCTTGCGCTGTACTGCTCTACGCTACGACTACCCGAAATATGCTTGCTCCTGAAATCACTGTCTTTTGGATCGGTCGGATCAACCGATCGATCGATCTATCGACTTGAGCGTGCATAGGTCCAGATCAAGCTCTCCATACAGAGACTGCGGACTTTACAAGAGAAGAAGCTGGCGCTCGCGAAAGCGTCGAGGCGGGACATCGCCGACTTGCTCAATAAGGGGAGGGTGGAGACTGCAAAGTTGAGAACGGAGGGGATGATTCAGGATGATATATACGTTGAGCTGCTAGAAGTGCTCGAGGTGAGCTCTCACCATGATTCAAGACCGATCTTTATCTTATACACGCTTCTCTATAGTAAAGAAAGAAATACTAGGCCAAAGATATGGTGCAAGCAGAGGCATCATAGCTGACTTCACGACAATGTTCTTCGTCCATTCCGCCAGCTGTACGCAGAGATGCTTCAGGCGCGTTTCAATCTGCTAGAAGCCTCGACGTGAGTGTCTACAAATCAGCGTTACCGTTGTTCTGATCCCCCTCCCTCACCGTCTTGGCGAGGCCCTACAAGCTGTGACTACGTACCAAAGGTTACCTTTGAGCAAGGCCTGGCCCTCACGTCGAGGCACTTCAAAGCTAAAGCAGGACGCTGACAACCGCTCTTTCGCCTGATCTCATCAAAACCTGCCCCATTGTTCCTGCCTCGTCTCTTTCTCTTTGCTTATATATCTAAACACCCACCTCCTCTCGCCGTGTCTTGCGGTACGTACGTGCGTACATGTATACGCAGCGGAACCGAGCCGGAACCATCGATATCCGATGCGGTATGCGCGATAGTCTACGCTGCTCCTCGGACGGAGTTGAAAGAACTCCAGGTATTACGCGAGATTCTCATGCATAAGGTGGGCAGAACTTCTCTTGTCCCATTCCTTTTTCCTTTTCGCCCATGCTCGCAAGGACGAGCTGGCTTCATAGTATGCTTCTGATGGACTCTGCCGGGAATACGGAACCAAACACACAATGAACCCGAAGTGAAACCCTCGCTGATACATATGTCTCCACCAACTGGCCGATGTCACCCCCCTCACCCCAGTTCGGCCGCAACTTCTCCTTATCGCTCCAACAATCCGACCCACCGCCCGCTACAGTCCCAGTGCGGGTATTATCCAAGCTCGCGCTATTTACACCTTCGAAGGAACTGGTTGACGCTTACTTGGGAGAGATCGCTAGAGGATACGGGGTGGCTTGGACCCCGGAGAGTAGTAATAATGACACTGCCGCTCCAGAGGATGATGAAGATGGGGGGATCGAACCTCTGAAACGGGATGGCGAGACTGAAGCTGATGATAAGGACAAGGATGGGGGCGATGGCGATGCCGGAGGCGGTGAGAAGGACGCGAAAGGTGGATCACGGGATCAGAAGACAACGGTCAAAGATGACGGCGAGAAGCAAAAGCAGAAGGAGGATAAGACTTCGCCCGTCAAGCAGCAGCCCACAGCCATACCACCGCCAGCTTCAGCCACCCCGGCTCCCGCAAAGAAGTTGACAGAGGAAGAAGAGTTAGCGCAACGATTTGAAAAGCTCAAGAATCTGCGATGATACGTAGAAGGCCTTCTTATTGCGATCTATAGCGTACCATTATCCTCTTTGTATAAATGAACCAGATCATGAAATGCATTATATCATTTGTATGCATGTTAACTGCCCTTGCCTGTTACTTTTTGGTCGTCCACGCGATGTTGCAATGGTGATACGGTCACTCCTCATCCTCTGTCATCTCACGTTCCACCTCTTTCCCTTCCTCCCAAACAACCAACCTCTTCCCACTTTGTTTTCGCACAGCCTTGGCCCAAAACTCCCGATGCACTATCCCTTCTTCATTACCAGGCGTGAGGACCACACCATTATGGCTCACGTAGACTGGTATACCCGCCTCGAGAAGCTTGGGGAGGGAGAGGTAGATATAGAGCGTTGAGTTGGGCCGAGGGACGATAGCGCCCTGGAATGAGGGAGCGAGGTGGACGTGTTGGCGTGTCATTCGGGAGAGGCCTTGTGATTCTGTGGTGGCGGGGACGGAAAGCAAAAGAACAGAGGAGGAGCATCAGCGATGAGCAACCCTGTTGCGAGAAAATTCTGAAAACGACGTAGTCGAGCGGAATAAATTGTCTATGTTACAGGAACATGGAGAAGGGCAGAATACTCACTGAGCGTCTCGTACAGCTCCCATCTAGTCCCATGAACCATCAGCCCAACTTTCTTCCTCGCCGCTTCGTCTTCCGCCGTGATCTGCTCCAGGTGAGCTGTCGATTCAAGGTTGATACTGTGGCCCTGCGTGGCTCGGATAAAGTACTCTCCTTTGATTCCTCCAGCTACAGCAGCCGCAGCAGTGCTTGCTGTACTCGTTGATGAGCTTGGATCCGAGGATGATTCGTCTTCACCGTGGGGATTCGGGAGAGGGAGTTCAACCAAGGGGAGTTCAGTCGATTCTGGCTGTGGTTGGGCTTCCAAGTGCGGATCGAGCGAAGCCTTCTTCAGCGCAGATTGTATATTGTCTATCTCGGCTGCGTCGGCCAACGGGCTTTCGAGTTTGGCTGGAGTGGTAGCGTTCGACTTGACTTGCACGGGCCCGGTTCTGGCTGCTTGCTGTGCTTGGTCAACGCCTCCATCGACTGAAACGTGAACAGAGCTACTTCCAGCTGCATTTCCGCGCTCTTCGACACTTGTGTGAGCTTCGACCTGGGCCTGCGCCTGCGCCTGCGCGTCCTCCATAGCCCTCAATTTCTTCTTGCTGATCTGCTGCACCTTTTTCTTCTTCGGCGGGAGCGGAGATGGGTCATACCCATACATCAACTGGAATCGCTGTTTCGCGTTCTCTGAGACGAGTCTCAGGACTGTTTCGAGGTCGATCTCGCGCATCTTCGGTCGGGCAAGCTAGATGTACGGAATGTTGCGTTACGTGCGAGTGCACGAGAAATAGAGGCAGGGGATTGGGCGGTTGTAGGTGAAGGAAGGGTAGCAGCGATAGAATCAGAGGTCCGAGCGTTATGGGAGGATGAGCGTGGAAGTGAGGTTGAAGGGGAGAATAATATAATCAGCGCTACGCTCATAAGAGATGGTAGGAAGTGTGAAAAACAAGCTGCCGAGGTGTATGTGGATGATACAACGAGTCTGCAGGCACAGCTGTTCAAGGCTTCAGGTACTATTTATCCCAGCTCTCATACAGACGAGGAAATGAATGTTATGCTCGCGCAACACGACGCAACACGGCACAGCACATCACAGTACAGCACAACGATGTCAATTCACTCACCACAGCAGCAAGCTTGATATACCCATCAGATCTTATATGCAGCCCCTCCTTCTCGGCACCATGACGGAGGATGTACGCCAGAGCCTTGGACGCCCTCACATCGGGCGTTTCGGGCGGTCGAGGCATCTCGGGTTGCTTCGAGGGCTCTTGTCGTGTCCTTTTGTCGTCCTTTTTCCTGCTCACTTCGGTGCTGGGATTTCCGCTAGGTGCGTGCCGTATGGTGTATAATGACGGCTTTGTGGGGACGATAAGAGGAATGATAATGTGCTGTTCAGGTGATCATGCACAACCATTCAATCTATGGGTTGGATTGAAATTTCGATTCAGTAGGTGCTAACCGGGCCGGAGATGACCGCTATGGTGTGTGATGATAGTGTACGGTGGGGAAAACGTGATCACGACGATCCTTGCGCAGCACACACATATTGACCGTTATCTCAATTTCAGTGGATTCTTGATATCCTTTCATCCTTCAAACTTCGCAGCTCATACCTCAGGCCTCTTAGCTCTCACCCTTCAACACACCTACCATCATCGTGATCCAAAAGAGCCAATGTCGCTCATCACTTGATCTTTTGCTCCGAGGAGCCTTATAGAGATCATACTCACGTTTCTCGATTATTTACGCATCTATCGATTCACTCGATACTCGACACGCAATATTAGTTGGCCCTTCGCGTCGTCTCTGCTCTTCCGCAACCGATACACAACAGGCTGAGCCGACGGTGATATCTTCGGGAAGTGAATCTCGTGCTAGCAATATATATCGATTAATCAGTAATACCCAGCACGGATCAGCACAATGTCGCGATCCCGTACCCATGCGCGTCCGCACTCAAACTCGTCAGCGGCCGCGTCCGGTCCAGCTGCTCCCAAACCACCTCGACTTCTCCCCCGCTCGCCATCCGATCCTATACATCTCGCTCAAGGTCAAGCACAATCATCTTCGATCTCGTCCCCTAACTCTCCCAGCCAACCGATCTATGTTTTGACTGCCGACGGGTCGTCGCTGTTCCTGCTTGATCCATCAAAGCCTCAGGGAGGAGAAGAACCGCCTCCTTACGCTTCGTTCACCATACCATCTCAGGACGGCGATGATGAAGATCAAGATGAAGGTGGAGGGATAGCACCAGGCTCGAGAAGCACAACCTTTGGAAGAGCAGGCGAACTGATACTCAGTGGAGGAGCAGTCGGCAACCGCAATGTGAGTTGTATAGGCGAAGACGGGTCTGGGAATCACCCCTACGAGTATACAGGCGAGAACGAGTATCTTGGCGCTCGGCATAGAGCCCGAACGTTATCGGCCTTGGCTAGCGAGCGAGAACGGCCCTCAAGACCCCGATATCACTCGTCGCTATCCCATCCAAACAGGCGCACACGCTCAGCGCTGTCCACCCCGGAAACACATTCAGTCCGACTGATAGTCGACGAAAATACACCTCTGCTTGCGCCGCCTCGCGGCGATCCCGAAGAAATAGCAGGCGCTGTTGCAGACATCGGGAATGAGCCGACAAGAAGAAGGGGATTATGGAGGTCGGTCTGGTGTGGAGAGCTGGATGACGACGAGGAAGTCGGTGGTTGGGTCAGAGGGTGGAAGAGGTTCTGGAGACCGCTTGGTAGGCGCATATACTGGAGGGCTATCATACACCTGGTATTGCTCAATTTTCCATTCGTGAGTAAATTGTTAACAACGAGCCTCTCCCCCTACCCCAATCGCTAAAAACACTTCAAACTCGACACGACATTGGTGGTTCGTCACGTTCATGGTAGATGGTCAGACATTGATCAGTTGATCCTTCCCAGGCTCTCTTCGTCTGGCCTTTCCTCGTAGCTGGTACACTGGCAGGCACGGCGCTGCTCATCACGCTGCCCATCGGTGCGGCTGTATGGTGGTTGACGCTGTTTATCTCGCGCTCAGCCGCTCGTCTCGAAGTAAGTATTGCGGCGTGACCAAGGAAGAATAATCCAAGCTTTACTGTAGCACTCATCGAGCTGACAATCACTCTTGCTACAATCGCTCTCAGACCATCATGCAACTACACCACCATTCACCTCTATCGCCGACGACGCCCGCTCCGACGTATCATACAATTTTCTACCGAATGGTCCCGCGATCGCCTGTCAACTCGCCTCTACCGACACCCATCGCTTACCAGCCCCACCTCCATGCCCATGCCTATCCTCAGTCATATGCCCACTCACATTCCGTGCAGCCGCAAACGCTCAACTTGCCACCCTCCCCGCCCGAATCTCCCGGTGCCCTGGAGTCATCACCGATGTATGAACCCAACCTCTCCTCCTCTACCTCCTCTCTGAATCCAACGATGGGCATGGTCTGGGAGAAACGATTCATGAAATGCTCCTACGCCATGTTCCTCGATCATTATTCGTACTCGGCGCTATCCTACTTCTTGCTCATCAAGCCGCTGATCACGCTCTTTTCGACAATCGTGATTATCGCGTTGCTCCCGATCGGGTTCGGTACCATCGTGCTCTTACCTGTGTACTTGAGGCTATTGAGGAGATGGGGTAGATGGCAGGCAGAAGTCGCTGTTGAGAATCTATGAAAGAAGAGAAGTGGCTAGGGCCAGCAGGAATGGAAATGGCCTGTTAGGGTTTAGCCCTTCCAATCGTCAGTCAATCGGTGGAAAGAGGGGAGTGGTGCAGACGGAGTTCCCACGAAGAATGGACGTGGGCACAGCTTTCTTTTGTCCATCATGATTGAGTCTTCCTTTTTTTTGCTACGACGACTGGCTTATATGGTCACTTATTATTACGTTGTATCATTGTTACTACCTACCCAATCATTGTTTGTCAGTGTTTCTTTTCCCTCTCTCTCTCTCTCTCTCTCTCTCTCTTTCTTCGTTCGCTGAGTTTTGGGCATTCATATAGTATCAGTTTAGCGCTTAGTATCAGTATGTTACGATACGTCTTATATTCCCCCGTTACTCGTGGTCTTCGTCGAGACAGCAACGGATCTGTCTCGACCTCATGGTCATGCAAGCCGTGTTGTATGGAATAGCTGCAGCACAATGATGTACGAGCACTGCTCGAGGGTCAATGGGTGTATGACCCATTTCAATTGCACCAACACCTCTTGACATGTGCCGGCATGGCCCTTCCTCCGCCTCGGCCAGTCGGTGACCGCCGCCGAACTCTACGATAAGATCCTTTGACTCGTTATGACTTTGGAAGAAGAAGGCCCTGTAGCTTTAGGCTCGGTATGGTGTCGATCTGTATGCATGCATGCCGCAGAATCGAACGGCATAGCATATGATGCGGACGGACTTATCGTGATGTGTACATATGTGCAGGGGTTATTGATCAAAGGTGGTGGAGGTGAATCATAAGTCATATCATAAATCAAGCTGATCATTGGATCATACTCGTGCGGTTATCAGTCGAGCCGATAAGGCCGGAAGCGAATCTGCGGGGGTTACTTACGGTGGGGCTACGATAGCTATAGTGCGTTGTTGCAGCTAAAGGTGATAACGGCTTACCGCTGAAGCTGACGTTATTTGCTGCAATGAATGTTGCAGTGGCTCATCCGATGACATCGCATATCGCTCCCAACTCCCACCGATAACAACGGAGATACGAGCACGCTCTTATTTCATGTTATGCTATGCCGCTGTTTCATTGCCATGATCCATTCATATACATGTATACTTTACCCCGGAAGACACGTCTCTTTTCGATATATAAGCTGGCCGCGGCATCGACGATAAACTGGTCGTCTCGATCCTTTCCCTTCTCATTCTAGAAATCAAGAAATTGAACCTTGATCTGCTATCCTTCAACTGGATCTTCTTGTGACCTCACCGTTCATGCTGCTCATCCAGAGGCTCAATCCTTCTGTTATTTCAGCCCGATTCACCTCACGTTCCTTCGCTACCGCTACGTCCATCCACAGGGCCACCACCATGGTCAACGCTTCGTCTTCTTCCACAGGACTACAGTTCTCGCCTATCCCGCTCCCACCTTCTGCCAATCCTACTTATTTCAAGGATTTCGGGAGGAAAGTAGAGGGATTCGACCCGGCTGATATCAAAGATGGGCAGATGGATGAGATCATTGATGGGCTGTACAAGGTGCGTAGGTGCCCCTTGTTGTACATCTGGAGTCAACCGTTACCCCGCTTCAGACCCTGTGTGAACCCAAGGGACAAGGATTAACGCTGCACCATGTTCCCCCCTTCGCAGCACTCGGTCCTCTTATTCAAGGGCCTGAAGGTGACTCCCGAGCAACAATACTTTATGACCCACGCCTTTGACCCGGAAGCCAACACGTACGGCCACGGAAACAACAAGACCCAGAATACCAAGACGTCGATCTTGCATCCTGATCTGAAGACGATTCCTAGGCAGCCGCAGGTGCAGTTGATCGGGAACGGGAAAGTACCAGGCCATTATGAAGGTCTCGAGAGTGTGAGTCGAGGTACAATCTGAATCCGAATCCAGCGATCTGCTTTGAGGATCGTCTCAATGAGCATGCGGGCTAAGCTAAACTATGTTTCATCGTGGTCAGCCCCAGCTGCGACACCCCCACCATAAGACTTTCCATAAGAACCCGGTATCACCTGAAGACGAAGCCGCCGGAGTAACCCGTTTCTACAGATGGTAAGCTTGTTTTGCTATCTATCTGACCGCGCGCCTGCACCGCTCAACGCTCAACGCTCATTGCCCACGCCTGACGCCCTCGCAGGCATATCGACGCAGCTCTGTACAACCTCTCACCACCCAAAGTGACCTCCCTCTACGCCGTCAAAGTACCACAGGGTCCAGTCCAGATCTGTCGATACGATGATGGAACGGGCGATGAACTTCCCGTGCCGCTCGGTGGCACCGTTTGTACGTGTATCTACCGCTTGCTGTCCGATCTTCGCTGATGCCTGTCACATCTGACAGTCGCGAGCGGGAAGAACATGTTCGATGTCTTGCCTGAAAACCTCAGATCACTAGCAGTGCGAACCAAGGTCCAATACGTACGTATCTTTGCGCGACATATATTACTTCCCAGGCTTGTGTGGGATACGCGCTCTGACCAAGTGTGATCCTGCAGGCACCCCACCCTTACGTATGGATGTCAAAAGCGCACGCGCTGCCCACTGGTCTGGGTATTGAGAATGAAGGGCTGGAATTGGGACTTGACGAGCTGCCTGAGTGGGAAGAGTCGAAGATCAAGCTCTACCCTGTTGTACGTGATCAGTCCATCGAGCGATGCTTCTTCGGGCGACGAGTTGACAATAATAACGAACTCCTGCTTCGCAGTGCTGGAAGAACCCTGTGACCAGCGCACTGCATCTGCAAGTCCACCCTTGCGGCGCCAAAGAGCTCCACATTGAACCCTTACCTGCCGGCTCATCGAAGGACAACGCTCTCTATCCCAACGGCGCTCATCTCACAGACCTATCTGAGGTCCGAGAGCTGCTGTACAAGATCCAGAGACCAGGCATAGCGCCTGAGCTGTTGTATCCGCAAGATTGGGAGGAAGGGGACTTGGTTCTGTTCCATAATAGGGGTCTCTTGCATTCGGTAGTGGGCGCTTTCACTGAGGATCAACTGAGAATGTTCCATCAGGTGAGTCTTCTCTACTCGACATCACCTAAAGTTGTGCGCCGGTTGCCCGCCTCGGATGAATTGACAGAAGGACGAGCTGACTCGGCAATGTGGTCCTGTCAGTGCAACCTCGCCGCCTCGGACGATCCCTCCGGACCCGACGCGAAGGATGTTAAGCAGTATGCCTGAGCGGAGCGGTTTCAACAGTGCGCAAGCCTGATGTGAGACGGATATCCGGAGAATGAATATTTGTATATGATTCGCAGTCCATCAAGTATGCAGGATGTTCCCGCACGTTCTCCCGCCTATATTCTGATCGCTTGCAAAATCTCAAGCCCAAAGTCAAGCAGATTTTGCGGATGCAAGACTGCTCAGTGCAAGCTCCGGATCTTCAGCGCCTTGTTTGATCCTCGACGCGGATGCCACCTCACCTAAGCTACGCGACGAAGACTGGGTCATACCTGCGCGACCGTTCTACCTTGCCGCTTGCGACTGTCAGGACAGGAGCCATGTTATACAGAACCTCCCTGCATATACACCCGTCCAGCCAGCTACTGTGTTGACAGAGTATCTACAGTATGAAGAAACCCCTCATGTTCGTTGCGGACCACATTCAAACACCCAATATACAAATGATGGCCTTCTCTCCATTCTCGCCGCACGCACACATATCTGAGTTATAACCTCTTTCACACGTCTTGCTCCATGCAACAGGTTTTGTCTCTGTTTTCTCTCTTTTTTTTTGTTGGTTTCTTTTTATAGTTTTTTTTTGGGTTGTTTCTTTTTTGCTTTTTCTTTTTTCCTGCTGTTTTTTTTTTTTTTTTTGTTGGCTATTTCCTTCGTTTTTGTGGTGTTTATCGTCGGGATAGAGTCATCTTTGGAGCTGGTCTTTGCGATTCGATACGGGGCATGATGTGAAGTGAAGAGGGGGAATTCAATGTGAACTCGATTCAAGGGTGATGCGGCATCCACCCAAGATTTAAACATTGTGGCAAAACGACGTCGGAAGGCATGCGCACGCAGTTGCCTCTGGCGAGATCACTGGGGGCGGGGTTGGTTCAAGTACCATGCGTAGTAGTCTGGATTGTAGGTGTCAGTCTCTGGATCAATCGCCGACTGAGGCATGGGGTTACCATTATCCACCTCCTCTTGGATGGACTGGTATGTTCCCGGTGTAGACGAATACGCGCCTTGACTCGTCTGGAGGGATTGAAGATTTGCGAGGTGATGCGGGTTATACGCGGCGTAACGTTGATATTCAGGTAAGGTTCGGGTGGACGCTGTACGTTGAACCTGCAGAGAACGCGAAGTCAGCCACCCGGATCATACGCCAATATTCCCGTATGATTTACTAGATCTTGCGGACACCTACATAACTCGTGTAGTCTCCGGTTGCACCACTCGAGGCGCTCGCCTCCCCTTCGGACCCGTATGAATGCTTGTATACGCTGGCTTCCCTTGCGCTGTTCCGAGCATCCTCAGGACTAACGTTTTTCTCCTTGGCATTCTCGTGGGTCTGTCTTGTGCTCTGGCTCGGGGCGGCTGTAACGACATAACCCACACTGGGCGAAGTGTAATACGCCACCTGCTTGTCATTGTTTGAGCAGAGATACCGGGTGTTGTTGGTGCGATGATTGGTGATCGTGTACATGTCAGCGACAGACTGGTCCACGTTGTGACATGTGCATCGTCGAGTCTCATTGGTGGAGGACATGATTGATAGGTTCGAAGAGCTCGTGAAGTATGGCTAACAGTGCTGATAGAAAGTGTGGATCGTCGAGAGGTCTCGGAGGCAGGAATCAATGAGCTATGTTTAGTATTCATGTAGGGAGGACAGATCATCCACGCAACCCCCCTTTATATACGTTTAGTTGCCCAATAAGGCCTTCAGTCTTCGTAGGGCACCAAACTGTAGTAAGTCAGCTGAACACGACTCACAAATCGAGGGCGTCACTTGCTCATCCCGGCACAGCCGACGGGCGAGAAGCATCGTTGGTGGTGAAGAACAATGGATGCCCCGAGAGATTTCAAATACAATAAGCTCCAGATCAAGTGCCGCTCGGTCAGAAGTCACAGGCTCTCTATCATCGGTGCTGCTTGGTTTACAGTACAACTTCGTGGATACTAGCTGTACAGCCAGGAGACATCAGAGCAACTGAAGATGGTTACTGATTTTGACTCATCTTGGTGCGAAAGCTCAAGGGACCAAGCGAGATGGACATGGTTTCAAGGGACTTGGCTGACTTGTGAACAGATGCTTCTGTTTAGCTGACCTAAGCTGCCCTTTGTACTGTACGCACCAGGTTCTGCTCGACGGAAGTGATAGGCATAGGGATTGCCGTCGTGACTCGAAGTCTGCTTACTTGCGTACATTTTACACTGTCTATCGACCTTCACAGGGCTCGAAGCATACTCGGCAAGTACGATTGTGCCTAGTGAAGGGAGGTAGAAGCTTCTGAATAGCTACGAAATACTGCGACCTACTGGTTATAGTAGCGGTTCGGGAGCCTGTCGCTTAGGTGACTCATAGTGGACGCCAATTCTGCCAGATGGTTCGCCATACCGGGTTCGATATTTCGGCTCAATACAGTACGATTTTGTGGCCAAGTTCGTGGCTCAGCTTATTCGAGGAGAACGATGCGATGACGATATAGAATCGAGATTTTGAGCATGCGGGACAGTTATCATACTCAAGGTGTCCTTAGCCCGAAAGCAAACGATTGGTACTCGTAACAAGGTCACTGTCGAGTCAATGCGGTCAACAACGATCAGAAGTGGGCTTCATAGTCAATGTCAGACCTGTATCAGACTATGCGATAGAACCCTCGTGGACATTTTCAGGCACATCTGAGTGCCATAACTGCAGAGCTTTCACCTTCTTCATTGAGAACCAATCCTCAACAAGCGGCAGTGAATTAGACATCTTTGTTCTAAATCATTCTCACGCCCTCGACCGTCCCATAGATTTCTTCTGTTTGCCGTTAGGGATCAGCCCTTGCCACTCGCCTGTCCGCGCCTACAACACCCGGCCAGTCATGACAGATGATCACGAAGGGACACCTGACGTAAGGTGGGTTAGTCATGTGTAACATAGCTCTGAATTGTACAGTACCATTCAGATAGACTGACTAAAAGACACTACAAGTGATGTCCATCATATAGCGCGGCAACACACTATACAGTGCCACCGCCGCGAGCATTATCACTCTTCTCTAGTCGTTCTACATTCCGCTCCTTCCTCTCCGAAGCCAGCGTCTGCGCGAACTTGGATCGCTCTCGGAAATACTGTCCCTTGAAGTAGAAGATAAAGATAGGGATGGTAACGATACCGGCGATGATAGCGAGGATCGTGGATGGCCACTCCAGATGTAATCGGTAGGACTCGCCGCCAACATTCGAGTAGACTGATCATTGCATGTCAGCTGGCGCGTAAGGGAATGATATCACAATTGTAGACTTTAAACTCACAAGGCACCGAGTACATGGCAGCTACACCCGCCAGGAAATCTCGGGCTAAACCGTTACCACCGGTAGCTGAAGCGGAGTACGGTCCGTATGCAGCGATCATACTGAGAGGAACCCTCTGGTCAGCTACGAGTACTCTACATTACTCAGCGAATGGTAAGTTAGCGGACGCACTAGTCTATGGTAGACATATAAATTGCGAAGTTGGCGATGCCGACCAGTGCTGAGAATATCATAGGGGCGATCCAGTGCACGTGAGGAGGGCCGAGCGAGGTCCAGGCGAAGCCGAACAGACCAATACACTCGAGAGGGGCGACTGGGTGGATCGAGAAACCATGTAGAGGTTAGCGGAGATTACTTTACGCTTATATGAATTTACACTCACGCCACAACAGAGGATAGAGCCGGATTTCAGGAGGGGTATCCGGGTCTTTGCGAAGCATCACTCGTTGTCGATGCAGTGGTGGGATGTACAGAGCATAGGCGATGAAATAGCCGATAGCAATGCTGAATGAAAGTCATGCCATCATTACAGGATCTGTGGCTTCTGTAGAGGTTCGATGAGACTACTCACGGGACGAAAGCGAGCGCCATCTGCTCGGTAGTGAAGTTCCATTGCTTATACCTGCGAATCAAGTACATATCAGCTAGGACTCAAGGGGGCCATCAGTGGGAGAGGCTGACTCACACCGGGCTGAACGCCTCGAGGAAAGTGAAGATGAGGGCATCTGAGAAACCAGACAAGAGGGAACAGCATAAAACGATCGGTTCCCGAACGAACATCTCGAAAGGTCTGACCCAAGTCTTGAGCACTTCTTCGAAGGTGAACCGCTCCCGGAAAGATTTGAGCTCATTCGGGCCAAAGATGTGCGATTGACCTTGTGAGCGAAGAAGTTTGGCGTGTCGGTCGAGGAGCACGGTTGATCGCGTCTCAGGTACCACAACAAGGTGGAGAAGCTGGACGAAGCCTCCGAAGATGAGTTGAGTCCAACAGATCCATCCCCTGAAATGTCATTGAGAGTTGGTTAATGTTAGCTTTATACCTCAGCAGATTATGTTGGCGATGGAAGGGACAAATAGCGTACCATGACAAGTTGGCTTCGATGAAAGGCCCAACCAAAGGACCGATGACAGAACCCTGTAATCGGGACGTATATATTAGCATGGATGCGCTCGGAAAATGCCATGGGCCACCCTAAAAGATGACTTACGAAGACAGAGGAGAAGACGATGAACGCGACGGCGTATTGCTGATCATCGGGATTGTACAAATCGGCGACCATACCAAGGGTGACTGAACCTCCTGCCGAAGACAGACCACCTAGGATACGAGCTACGATGACGGTCCCGTAGTTCGGGGCGAGAGCCGCCAGGATCTGCCAAACTGAGGTGAGAAGAGTATGAGCGCTTGAGCTATATATCTTCCAGCCTCGGTGAACTTGGGGACTCACTGTTGACAAATCCTAAACTCGCTTGCAGGATCCACCTTCTTCCCAATTCCTCTGACCAAGGCGCCCAGAGCTCACATCCGAACGCATACGCGATCAAGAACACACACTGCCCGACTCGAGCGGCTTGAGCAGAGATGCTAAACTTTTCTTGCAAGAAGCCGATACCATTTGCATAAATCGACGCGTTGAAGTTCATCGAGCACTGTACGATGAAGATGACCGATAACGTCGTCCATTTCTTCCGCGTAGACCACGCATAGCCGAGCGCTTCGGGGGCGTCTTCCTCTTGTAGGATATGTCGTCCGTCACCAGTATCTCCCCGTCGATGTCTAGGTCGCTTCTCCATGGTATTGTCGTTCGCATTGTCGACATGAGCGACCGAAGCACCTTCTGGTTTAGGTCCGGCAGAATCGGCGACCAATGTAACTTTCTTCTCGTGTAGGGCACGATCGTCATTATTTGTGGGCGTTGTAGCCGTTTCCTCTGAAGATCTAGCTGTATGAGCCATGTTTGGCTGATCGATCGATGTATAATCGAGCCTGTCTCGCAATAATCGTTTCTGAAGGGATCACAAGAGTAGAAAGAGAATCAACACAAAAAGATGCGATCTATGTTGCCTTATTGGTAGACACGTATTTGTTTTTGGCTGAAGTCTGCACTATGTGTGTCGAGACGTAAGTACAGCGATTAGGCAGTAGTTCAGCTTCTACGCAATCCTCTAGCTGTCCCGCATCTGCTTGCCCGTCGTCATGTTCGTAGCTTTTTCTCTACTTCTACGGATAAGCTGAAGAACTTGATTTTGTCCTGCTCAGGGCTATTCGGACGGTGACGAAAGCTTCACAACCCGATCGCTTTGTCACAAAGAACGCCCCATGTGCTTCTCCAGTGTCGGACCCAGTTTATCAGGCGGATACTCCAAGCCACCGTATATAGCACCCACGGATGCTCCATCACGTTAGAATATTTGTTATAGCAGAAGCGCTAGTATTTGTCTTCCTGTCACTCGGAGAACGAGCGAAACTTTCAGGTTGTCCAAAAAAAAATAAGCAGCGACCGCATGCCTGTAATAATTCGTATGCTGCATTGACGTCAGTGGGGTTGCAATCGCCGTCGTCTTGTCTTTGATAGCCTAAAAACAGAAGGAAACCCTGGATTATTATAACATTGCAGATGCGCCTTTCACGAGAAGCGACTCCAACGAGCTATTTTTGACCCTTGTTAGCTTACGCTTAATAAGTTAGGTGATCCCGTCCGCCGCCGGAACTCTCGGCCGCGTACGGACACCAAGCAACAATCTGTTCTTACCGGCGGCAACTCGTAGAAAAAAGCTCGACCCGGCCCTGGACGTTCTTCAGGCTAGGGATCCATAGCCGCCTTACATGCCGCATCGAATTGGAATGCAACAACAATAGGTGTATCAATGCTTGCCCCTGGCTCAGGGCCCAGACTCGCCCTCAACTCCGTCTTGGCGAGGGATTACCGACCTTAGTTCGCTTCTCGCTTCGTCTTGGGTGAGGCCAGACTCCCAATTGGAGGAGGGGGAGAGGGGTCCTCTTCCGTGCCCCGGTACACCCCGGTCGACCAAATTTACCAGATTCACATACATTGTCAAGGTCGGCTGTCAGGCCGGAAGTCATTACGAGTATCACGAGTGCTGGACTGTGTATGCGTGGTGGCCACGCATGCGCTACGAGTACAGTACATCAACGGATTAATCCTGTCCGAGTCGAACCGAGCCCCATGTTCAGGACATGTCGACAAAGCTCTTCCCCACTTGTCTATCCTGACTGTTCCTCCACCTTTTCTCCTCGTAACGCTTCACAGCCACCTTCCATCTCTGGCTGCTTTTGGCGCTCGGCCATATATCCGCAACGAGCGTCAAGAAGTAGCCGTTGAGGCCAAAAGCTATGGTCCATTCTAGGATGGCGGCGGTGGAAGAAGAGGTATTGCATTGCTCGAAAGTGCGCCCTTCTGAAGTCGGGGTGGTCGTGCCGTGGCACTGTGATCAGGGACGATACCATTTGAGGGACGATACCATTTGCGGTTGAGATTGGTTGCGGTACAGTATCAGCCATTGATCCTACTCAAACTCGTTGAGGGAAGTCGAAATGTGTATGGCGAGCTCTCGGACTCATATACGATCCCGTTGACTCACCCACATGTACATGCCCCCGAATGTACCGGCAAGGATCACTGAAAGCGCCACAATAGCCAGCTTGATGTAGCTATTCCTACGAAGGTGTTGACGGTTCTCGTGCTCCTTCCGAAGACACCACTGCGGCGACATGTACAATCGCAATATGGCTTAATTCATTATTTCGGCTCAAAAAGATTGGCGGACGGAGAGCGGCGCTCCAGAAGGCCGTGATGGTGGGCACTCACCACTTCAGCGGTCTGGAAGATCGCGGACAGAGCCACACCTGTGATGAACACGAATGTGCCATACCAATGCACTTGCTTGTAATCCCAGCAGTTCCACTATCACGCCCAAACGGTCTGAACACGGTGAGCGCCCAGTGCCACGCTTGCCCTCCTTTCAACAAGCAACGTAGCAGAAAATCCTTACTCACCCTTGCCAGCACGAGAAGACCTGCACAGCCCACTGCACACCAGAAGATAGCGAGCCAGCCTACAAACACCCGTTAGCATTGTTGAACCTGAGTCGGTCAGGCTGCCACTGTGTCAAGCTGTATGTATGGAAAAGGTACGTTACGAAACTCACTAAAGATCTTCTCTTTTATACCCACCGTCTCCGGTATCCGGCCTTTGTGGCGAAGCCATCGGATGATGCACACCGTCGAGAAGTATAGCCTGATGGATACGTATCTCGAATCAGTACGCGTCATGTCTTCCATGTTCGCCCTGCCAGAAGGCGTGCAGTATCGGAAGTAGATTCTAGACTGGGCGGGCTGTCCACTCACACTATGACCGTACAGCAAATGATAATGAACGTCGTCTGATGGGCGGCCCCGACGTCCGAAATGAACGCTATCCCCGCCGAATCGGATTTATAGCGAGGCTTGCCAGATGATATCCATAGGCTGAGCAGGAGTGTCAAGCCCGCTATCCAGATCAAAGACGCTAGGAGCGGAGGATAGATGTACCAACCGAACACTGGATATTGGTCAGTGCAACAAAATTCACGCAGTCAGCGTCGCTCGGTGCAGATGCTATTTTCGATGAAGAATTGTCCCCTGGAGCAGCACTGGATACCGGAATTAGTCCTCCAGGAGAGAATAATGATGTATGCGATAGGCTGCGCCAACGGGCTTTGACTCACGGCAGTGAGAAGTGAAAGTTCTGGTATTCAACCACCAAGGTAACTTCTTCTTTGCAGTTCTTCGCCCAGCATTATCTTGCTGCTTGGTCTCAATCTGTGGACCTGCTAATGCCTCACCGGCGAGCCCGTAGGGTACACCCTTGATTTCTTGCTTGTCTCGCCTGATCTGCTGAGGAAACGGCTCGACAAAAGTCCGATCGCTCACGTTATTGACCTCATGCTGGTAAGCCTTATGGCTGATCTTCTCCCATACCGTTGGGATTGGGGACGGCGCATTCCTATCCAACGGCGGAATAGCTATCTCCCAAACCTCATCTTTGTATCCGCTTCCTCTGACCACTGCCACTGGTCCTGTCGCTGTCGTTCGTCCCGGCTCCACATATTCTACCCCCTCAGGCCCATTTCCACCTTGCTCCGAAGCCGGATGGGCCAAGCCAAACGATCTGGAATGTCTCGACGAATCAGGATTCGCCGAGAAGTCTACCGTAGCGCTAGGGATAAGGATGGAGAGTTGACTGAGCCTCTGATGTTTCCGTGGGTAAGACAATTCTGGGATCTGCACCGAAGCCCTCGCCTGGGAGCTAGGTCTAGACCGTTCCCCGAAATGGGGCTCCGGAGTCGTGCCAGGGTGAGTGGTGGGGAGATTAGAATCGGACGGGTGACGCTGAAATGGGTGTCGATGGTGAGTATAGGCTGGATCGGTCTTATCGAAGAGTATCGAGTGGCTGGGCGCTGACATCTTGGTGTATACTATGATATCCTCCTAAGATGACTTTGTGGAGTTTTCGTAAAGTGATATTAGAGGCAAGAGACCCGTAGGTGTTGATCCCCAAGATCGTTTGGCTGTCTATGTGGGGTCCCCTCTACTCGTTCTTTCTATTACTCATGTGGTCGATCACGGCGTTTGTGCGTATGTTCGGCGTCGATGTCGACTCGCAGAACGATCACCCTAGAGAGTAACAAGAGGGAGTGCAATTTCGTTATCTAGTAGATTTCTGAACTAGTCGATAGATATGGACCATGTCTTCAGTCTCAATCAACGATAGACCGCATGTCCTGAGATGAGCCTCGGTCTCACAAAATCTGCGACGTATCAGTAACGGGTATCGAACCTATTCAACGGATTCCTTGCCATCTTACAAGCGTCAGTAGATCCCCCCTTGTTAATCCTTTGAGACCGAGCCCAAGTCGGATCTGAAACGGTCAAGAGTGGCAGTGTTTTGCAAAGACGTCAAACACAACCTCCTTTCGAGACTGCCACTACCTCTCTTGCCACATGGCAAGCCGTGTCAACAGCTCCCTTCATCAAGAATGCGCGAGTATATCGCATTCTTCTTCTTCTTGAAGTACCTGAGTGAAGTTCAGCGTGATCTCGGTGAATGCCGCCGTTCAGTGAAGCAGAGCTTTCCTCTTGGATATTCTCGAGAGCTTTAGATCATCGGAGCACGGTCGTGTAGGCAGTACGTTTGGGGACGTATGTATGTATGTGCATGCAGAAAAGCTGCGGCCAGGATGGCCGGAATGAAACCTAGCTGAACCTCACGTTTCTATGTGTGTCTCCCAATTGCCCATTCCCGCCGCCTTCGCTAGATTTCGGAGTCACGATCGCAGATCTGGCTCGTTTCCACCGTACTTGCGTATCCTGATCCTGGTCCAATCATCCGCCGCTTCAGAATCGAAGCCCAGTTTGTACTTTATTCTGGTGAGATCGTTATGGCTGTTCCGCATCAAGCCTTGACCATGCGCCGCATCCGTCCTTTATTCCACAGTCACCGACAGCCCTGACCGATCGGCTGTGCGATGATCATCGTTCGTCTTCAGAGCGAACGACATCTTTTCTAATCTACTCGGATGGAGGCGTACAGCCGTCGAATGGCGAAGTAAGATGCCACGAAGCCTATTGAGCCACCGAGGAGGAAGTTGAGCAGTGAGAAGAGGAACCTGTTTCCGATGCGAAGACCGTCAGCAACCAATCCGTTGCAGATTGTCCACAGGCGATACTTACAAATAGCCAAAGTACAGCACGACGCTGGTGAAGCTATCCAAGCTCAATCTCGAGGCCCAGTACCATACTCCGTAAGCGAACAGCCAGAACGCCGATCCACCACCAATCATGAAGGATCGCCAGTGCCACCTGTACTCTTCTGCACAGAGGATGAAATAGACGAAGAGGACGGTGACCGTTGCTGTCGTGAGCACGACCACAAGGAACGTGAGGAAGAGGAATCCAAAAGCATAATAAGCCCTATTTCCGAACAAAGACGAGAGTACAAAGTACAACTCGACAAATGCTGCGCCGAAGGGTAAGATACCGCCGAGGATAGCAGCCTGGACAGTATGGAGATACCTGGGCTTGGGTGGGATCTGCCGCGGGATCGAAGCGACTCGTACCGGGTTGGTGAACGCTCCGTGCTTCATCCCGTAGAAGTATCCGGCGACGGACAAAGGAGCGGATATGAGGAACCAAAGTAGGAGGATCGCCAGGATGGTGCCGAACGGTACGGCGCCGGATGCTGATGCGCCGATGAGGAAGAGATTGAGCAGGCCAATGACGGAGAAAATGACAGTCGGGAATAGAACGGCAGTGAGCACGAGGTTAGGCTTCCACTGATCTCCGCCGACCGTAGCATAGGTCCTCGCAGACGCGTAGCCGCCTACGCATCCGAAGAGAGTCCAACATATCAAGAGCACAGTGGCGAGCGAACCTCGGTTAGACGGCGAGAGGAAGCCGAAGAGAGCGAAGACGAGGGTAACGATGCACATCATGACGAGATGAGCTCCGTTGCCGACCATGACGGAAAGTACCATCGGGCGATTGGGCAACCTGAACACCTCTCCATGCACCAGCTTCCATCCGTAGTCCTCTTGTACTTCTTCACTAAGATCGATGGCGTTGTACCGTGAGATGTCCTTGGAAATTGTTCGGTAGAGGACCATAGCGACCATAAATACGAGGAAGCCGACGATGACGAGCGAGTTGATCAAGCTGAACCAGTGAATCTTGGGGTCAAACACATGGAGGTACGCATCCCATCTCAAGCCCCACGGTACGTCAGAGGGAATGAAGGACACCGAGTATGTGTAGAAGAACTCGTTGTCTGTGGCCTCGGAAAGGTAGAGGTTCTGTGTAGCGAAACAATCTGGTGACATGGATCCCGCTACCATAGAGTCGACTGTCCTAGGGTAAACCAGCACGCCAACGACCCGGAAATGATTGGCGTCTCTGGCGTGGTACTGGATGTAGATATCGTAGTGATTGTTGAGAGCCGGTTTGTCGGGTATCGTCTCATCGTCACCGAGGTTGAAGCCTTGGGCGTCCAAAAAGATCTCTCCGGTCTTGCTATCTCTCTTCATCTCGCTACTCGGCAGCCCATCCACGATGAAATTCAACCCATAATCCTCCTTGATTCTATCATTGATGAATTTCGCGTCATCCTTTGGTACGCTCGACCTACAGAGAAGCTGACACGTCGAGTTCTCCATCATGTTGATCTCATAGGGTGAAGTTAAGATACGATCTCCAAACAAGATTGAACCGAGACTTTCGGGTTGTTTCACGGGTCCACCTTCCGGTTGGCAGAAATGAAATCGCTCGTCATAGTAGTCGTGCGAGATCAATGAACGCAGCTTGGAATTGAGCATAGGTGTGAGGGTGTTGACGAAGACGTCTATTCGCTCGCCTGGGAGATAGTCGCGTGGCGCCGTTCCAGGGAGGTAAAATGCCGAAGCCGACAAGGGGGAGAGCAGCGAAGCCGCCAGAGCGAAGGCGGCGGACGCTGTGAACCTCATGTTGATTATCGTTGGCGGGTATAATCGATGATCAGTATCAATGAAGATGAAGCGTAATTCAGAATGAGACAAGAGACAAAAGAACGATAACATGGCCGACCGTTACTCGCAGTTGTCGCGCAGTAAGTAGACTTACAGACAGTGACAGCCAACTCAGCATGCAAAAAGTATGACGTGGAACTTGAGTCTATCTTTCTAAGTGGGGAGGCTAAATAAATATAAATGGTAGGGTGGAGGGGACGGGGAGATGTTGACGAGATACCTAGGGCGCAGATATCTTTGAGACTTTGATGATTACATGTCCGTATGACCAAGGAGAGATACCCAATCGAAATATCATACCAGCATTGCTACCGCACGCAAAGCAGAAGCAAAAGATCAGCACCGGCGAACTCTCAATTCAATAAGCGAAGACTGCATCAGAGAATGGTATGTCAACCTCGAGTGGCTCGGAGGCTGCTAGAATCTCAGCTGACACCACTTGTTTTCATGTAGTCCGTAACGCTACACACGAACGTGGGCGACATCAAGGTCAGTACGCATACTATTCAGCCTCTCAAGTGAGAGCTAGATGTCGCTGTACGATCCCATGAAAAGTCCCATCGTTGACAACATAGTGGAACCGTCTTACGGCGACCTTTGCAGATTGAAGTATTTTGTGAGGCTGTACCGAGAACATCAGAAGTAGGTCAGATGATCCTCTGCAAACACGGATGTGCTCTGTTGTTTTGTGATGTAGAACTTGACCCTTCGCAATGAACTCGTCACTAATGCCCATCATGACTACAGAACTTCCTCGCACTTTGCGCTTCCGGGGCATACGATAATACCCTCTTCCACCGAAATATTAAAGGGTTCATGGTACAAGGTGGAGATCCGACCGGAACAGGTAAAGGGGGACAAAGTATCTGGGGGACGCCTTTCAACGATGAGATCAGACAAACGCTGCGGGTGAGTGGCTCGAGAGAAATATATCTCTCAAAAGAGGTCGGCTTTTGGCTTCGTGGGGGGGGGGGGGAACAGTGGAATGTGCGGTTTGTGCAATTAGGGAAACATTTTAGTGCGGATCAATGGGAAAGGGACGACGAAAATGGATCCCTTGAGAAGCACACCCGAAAAGTATATGTACACTCGTTACATGTGCGCCGGAGTATGCTGACTCATGACCCTCTCATTCACTATAGTTCAACAACCGAGGTATCGTAGCGATGGCCAACGCTGGACCAGACTCCAACAAATCCCAGGTTAGACATACGTCCTCTTCCCACACATGCTCATTCATCACGGATATTCCTGCTCCCTCTCCTCGGTCCGAATGCGTCCGACCGACGCCATCCCTTCGAGCAGGAGCGAGGGAAGGATGGCGCCGTTCGAAACAGTAGTTGATGATGCTCCGTTCCTATCATACAGTTCTTCATCACATACGCTAAACAACCGAGTCTCGATGGGAAGTACACCATCTTTGGGAAGTAAGTGTGGCTCTGGAAGAAATTCAAGCCAGGCAAATGTGATGTCATCGCTATAATCAAGCCTAGGTACTGATTTCTCACTTTGTGCAGGGTAATAGACGGTGCCGATTCGACATTGGACGCTATGGAGCGCACGCCCGTAAATCCCAAGAATCGACCGCTGAGCGAGCTCAGATTGACGGGCGTGACGATACACGCCAATCCTATAGCCGATCAAACTAGATAAACGATCTCTTGGGAGTGCCAGGCAAACACGCAGTGATCTAAAGGGCGATGGTAGCTGCTGGTCGTTCGTTTGTCGGCATCATGATCGTGGAGCACTGCACCATGCGTGCACGAAGAAGGCCGCGTAGTGAAGCCGTATATCGTATACATAAACATGTACATAATGCCATTATAGATACATCATTCATGCATGACCCTGTACATTCGGATGTTCCGCCTCCATGTCTGCAACGCCGCTTATCGCTGGATACTCTTTCCACATATGCCCCTTGTAGCCAGCTGAACTGAACATCCCTCTTTTGCCGGATTAATCGTTGATCACTACACCATATCGAAATAAGTTCCATCTCGTAAGCTTGATCACGAATACCAGGCGTTGCCTGCCATCTGATTTCGGACCGCCTCGTAATTCCTGACCGGGATGGCAGATCTCTTGATCCCGAAAGTCTTCTTGGCATTCTAGTAAATGGCAGAGCATCGGACGTAAGCGCTTCCACAGAGCTTGTGAGGGAAGCCAGTGAGGGAAGCCAGTCATCGCGTCACAGGAACTCACCTCCCACGTTTCGATATCCAGCTCAACTACAGCTTGATTTTTGACGGCATCGTTTTCGCCCAAATCTGATTCCTGAGGTTCGGCAGAGCCTATAGTCCACCGCACGCAAAGATATACCAGGATCAGCCTGGACCACACACCTCTCTGGTGGGAGCAGCCGCTCTCTCTGGTGGAAGTGGCAGACGTATCATGCGGAACTCACGGATCATGACCTCTCCGTCATCAGTGACGAAGATACCTGCTTTACCCTGATTCAGGAGGAAAGAGACGAAGAAGCAGTTCTCCACAGTTTGTCCGTAATCGTCCGGGTTAACGACAAGGTGGAAGAAGTTGATACCCTCTCCCTCGGGGTCAAGGGTGTTCAGCACTTTATTCACCTGTGATATCGTGCATATGATGGGAATCCCAGTCAATATGAGGTCCCGACCTGAAACAAGGTTCATCGCTCGGTTTCCTCCATCA
This sequence comes from Kwoniella heveanensis BCC8398, assembly GCA_000507405.3. Classification (NCBI taxonomy): domain Eukaryota; kingdom Fungi; phylum Basidiomycota; class Tremellomycetes; order Tremellales; family Cryptococcaceae; genus Kwoniella; species Kwoniella heveanensis. The sequence goes on from KI669505.1 coordinate 36,283, forward strand.
CTCACCATTCTCACGTTTGAAGTGAAGTCATCCTTGACCTTTTTTTCTCCCTGCGATTTTACTTCCTCAGGTCTCACTTCGGGCGCTAACGCCTGCTTCTTCTGTCTCTGTGCTTGCTTTCGCTTTTTGCGAGTGGCTGACAGGGGTCCATACCTGATGGCAACACATTTGAAGAGAAGGGAAAAGGAGTGTTAATCAGCATTCTATTGTGGAGATCGTTCGCGACTTGTCGTCTGTACACTCACATGAATTCTACGCCCGGTATACGTCTATACAGCCGTGCAGCCATCCATCCCACTCTTTCCCAATCGCCCAGTGCACCCTTCCTCGCGAACCGCTTTTGGTCGCTCTCTTCCAACTCGTCATCCGATGAGAGATCCTGGTCCGCGAGTTCAGCCCGGTCCAAGCCCAGCTGATTTTGCACCCTGGTACCGCATGACGTTTACATATCAGCTGCGGCCGTATTTCTGACTGGGAGGGAAAGTTAAGAGATCTCACTGTATCAGGAATTCGTCGAGATCAAAAGCTACTCCATCAATCTTGAGCCTTTTCGCTAGAGCCATAGCGTTCTCGGTATTTGTTTTCAGCAGATTCGCGTCAAGCGTTCCGATACCGGTATCTTTGACTACAAACGAAAAAAAAAAAAAATCAGCTCATATTGCTTGGGGCGTTGGAGACTTCTAAGCTGACCATTGAGGAAGAGCTCTGATTGCTTTCCTATCGCTCTTGTGAGGTCCTCGGCCGTTGCGTTGGCCATGTTGGCCCTCATCTCTGGTGGCATCGATCATTGTGCATGGGTCAGCGCAATCCGCCGTATTCGAGGCCCGTCGATATAACGATGACTATCTCACCGTCCGCATCAGCCTGCAGGGCCCTGTACTCCTTGCTCAGCCTGACCTGCTCCTCCACGTTGGGCTTTTCGAAGATCTCCTTGACATCGGTAACTTTCCTTCTCTTCTGCGTATGCGATTGGGTGCGACTACGATCCCGGTCATGGCCGTTGTATTGGCGTGATCTCGATGGGCCGGCTTCTGAGGACATTGTGTGTAGATTTTGTTGTCGTCGGTGTGCGATGCGAGATTTGAAAAGGTAGGAAGAAGAGTTGATTGTTGGTTGAAGTCAAGGGGGAAACGAAGACGCGCTCGTCTTTGTCTCTGTTGTGCCTTTTGACTGAAGGTAATGTCGGTCATTTGACGTGTTTTGTAATTGAGCAAGTTGATGTGTGCTAATTGATTTGTCAATGTATTACAGGCAACCAGTGCGTACTTGACCTCCACTCGCAACTTCCATCCTTCCTCGTTCTTGTTCTCGATTCTTGAACTGCAACAACAGCTTTCGCCGTACAAAGATCAATATTGACAGGCGTAGAAGCATGGTCAGGATGCCCGCGTCTGTCAATGGTCACTCGGCTGCTGCAAGGCAAGTGCGGACCTACAAGGACGTCAATCGAGTGTGTCCGGCTGACGTCCATTCACAGCGAAGCTGGTGATGAGCCTGAACCCAATCCTAGCATCGCTCAACAAAGTGAGTTGTCCTGTAGCTCCCCCTTATAAATCGTGAGGAATGACTGACGAAATCGCATGGACTGTTCAGACCCAGACAAGTGAGCTCGACTTGATATGTTCCTTCAAGGCTCAGCTTAATTCGCACTTACCATCACCACTGCAGCTGTTTTCGTATCCTGCTAGCAACGGATAATCATATAGGATATGCCGAGAAGGATCCAGTGCGAGGGCAAGACGCTATCAACACGTTTCGCGAGATCCTGGAAATAGCAAGAGACGCCGATGTCGACTTCATCTTACTTGCTGGCGATCTCTTTCACGAGAACAGACCAAGTAGAGCTTGTATGCATCAGACGATTGCTCTGTTGAGGGAGTATACTTTGGGAGATCGGCCTGTTTCAGTGAGTAAGGAGGGAATCATAGCTTGATACCTTTTTTAAGCAGAGGGCTCGGCCGTATAATCTATACAAAAGCGCCCATGCTGATTGAGGTCACAGTTTGAATTGATGAGCGACCCTTACGATGGAAGCGCTCCTGGTTTCTCGTGAGTTGAAAGGCGGGCGTACAGTTTGTTCGTAGGACGCTGCTGATAAGGACCCTTCTAGGTTCCCTGCTGTCAACTACGAAGATCCAAATCTGAACATCGCCATCCCTGTATTCTCGATTCACGGTAATCATGATGATCCACAAGGAACGGGACCGGTGAGCCGGATGAAATCAGTCCTTGCAATGTTCGGATAAGCTGACAAACGCAAATGATGTTTCGCTCGTACAGGAAGGAGCACTATGTGCGCTTGACGTACTCTCGGTGTCGGGGGTACTCAACTATTTCGGCAAGGTTGACTTGGTCGCCGACGAAGCGCAACCTGACGATGGCTCCAAAGGAATCCAAATCAAGCCGATTCTCCTTCGAAAGGGCGATACCCATCTAGCCATGTACGGCGTTGGGAATGTAAGGGACGCGAGGATGCACTATGAGCTCAGATCAAACAAAGTCAAGATGTTCATGCCTGAGGGTGGTGATGTTGCGGAGGATGACTGGTTCAACGTACTGTTAATCCATCAAAACAGGTGTGTCAGCTAGGTGTTTCTCCTGCGATTCTACAAGCTGACTCGTCCCGAAGAGTAAAACATGGCCCTCAACAGTCTGTACCCGAAGGCTTGTTCGACGATTCCATCCGATTGGTAGTATGGGGACACGAACATGACTGCCGTATCACGCCTGAAGCTGTTGAAGGAAAGAACTACTGGATCACCCAACCAGGAAGTTCGGTAGCAACATCACTCGCTCCTGGAGAAGCGCTTCCGAAGTGAGCTCCCTCGAAACCGATCTTGACTTGCGGGAAGCTGATCAAGTCGCAGGCACGTCGGCATCCTCTCTGTACAAGGATCTCAATTTCAAATAGCTGAAATCCCTCTCAAGACCGTGCGACCTTTCAAGATGGATGAAGTGTTTTTGTCATACGCTGCGGAGCAAGGTGCGCTCAACTTGGAAGACAAGGATAGTGTAACGAATTATCTACGGATACAGGTGAGAGCGATCCCGTCTCTTTCGCTTTCATGTGCACGTAACTGATTTGTACATTTTGGGCAACAGGTTGAAGGCCTGATCAAGGAGGCGATGTCTGAATGGAAAGACAGGAATCCAAGTGCAAAGAAGGAAGATATGATGCTACCTTTGATCCGTCTTAAGGTGCGTGTATTCAGCTCACCCTGCTGGGACCATACGAGGAGAGCTGATACGCCTGACTCTCAAACAAGGTCGAGACCTCAGACGCCAAGGAGATGACCAATCCCGTTAGATTCGGCCAACAATTCGTTGGCAAGGTTGCCAACCCCAGGGACATTCTGCAATACTATAGGAAGAAAAAGGTTGCCGAAAGGAGTGAGTTAGGATGTCCCCGCTTCTGACGGATTAGGGGAAGCTGACCGCCATCGGTAGAGGTCAAAAACAACCCAGATCTGCCTGACGAGGAAGACGAGGAATGGGAAGGCGATGACGATCCGAGTGCGTTAACAACCAGTGATCGGTTGGCCAAGTTGCGTATGGCGACTTTGGTCAAGCAGTATCTGCAGGCGCAAAATCTGGAGGTTCTGGTAGAGAATGGAATGGAGGATGCGGTCATGCGTTTCGTGGAGAAGGATGACAAGGATGCCATCAAGGAGTAAGTCGAGCCGAGTCCACCCTTGCGGTTGCCAAGCTGACTTGCCCCTTTCTTTTTACCAGCTTTGTAGCAGATACTCTCAAGATGGTTGGGCGGGACATGAAGACAAAGCCAGTAGAAGAGGACGACGTTGAGGACCATGTTCGCCATCATTCCTTCTACAAAATAGTGTGAGAATATAGCTGACACCGCGCTTACGGTAGATGCTTCAAGCAAAAGAACAGTGAGCCTCGTCATACGTTTGATGCTGCAATGTTTCCGCTGACGTTTGGGAGTGCCTTAGTGCCGCTTCCCAATATGCTGAGAACCGGCCCGCTCCCAGCGAGGTGAGTCCGCGTCATTGTCTCAAGCATGTGGCGAGCTGATCGTGCGCCCGCTAGAGCAAGAAAGGCAAGGGAAGGCGGAAGGACTCTGACGAGGATAGTATGCGTAAGTCGTATTATCAACGACCGAGATAGATCTACCCATATGATCAACTGATTCGTTGTTGGGTATCTGTCCAGTCGCCGAGGACGATAACATGATGGAAGTCGATTCGGACGATTCTGTGCCTCAGCGGAAAGCGCCGGCGAAGGGCAGGGGCAAGATAACTAGTGCAGCGAAAGGCAAGGGCAAGAAACCTCTGGTGAGCTTTTATGGTTGCAGCTTTGAACCATGAGCTCACAGGTCATACAAAATTTGTGACCTATCCGTCTGTCAGTTCGACGATGCATCGCAATCTGAGGAAGAAGAGGAAGAGGAGGAAGAGGTCGTGCCAGCGCCTAAGAAACGAGGCGCAGCGGCTTCCTCGGCAGCAGCCAAAAAGACACCCGCAAGAGCGCCGGCTAGAGCTCCCGCTAAGAAAGCAGCAGCGCCTGCCCGAGGTGGTAGAGGCATGGCTCAATCTCAGCTGACGTGAGTGATGTGTGTTGACGAAGAAGAGCCACTAACATAGATCATGCAATTCATGCAGGTTCTCGAAGGGCGGCAAGTCGTCTAAGCCCGTAAGCTGGCTTCAGCTAGTTATGCGAAAAAGAGTTCAGCTGACACCAAGTTGTGAATTACTAGATCGAGCTGTCCGACAGCGACTAGATTGTCGTGGCATGTGTGCGCCCATAATTCTATACTCTCTCAAGTACGCCGTTTTCGTATATCCTGCATCTGTATCATACAGCCCTGTAATATATATGAGGAAGATCCATTATGCATTACGAACATGCCATGTCCCCACCGTGCTCATCTACGCTACGTGGACCCAGTCCTGCATGTCTGCGCAGATAAAATAACACTGCCTGCGATAATATGTATGTAGATACAATCAATCTAGCTGTATTCCGTTCCGTTTGATATACAAGACTCACACCCCACCAGACTGGGTGCTCTCCTCTGCCAAGAGTTCGTACACCGCAGACATGTCTACAACTTTGCTTTCACACCCTTCTTTCTTCCCCCGTTCTTATCCCACCAAGCCTGCACGATACCGCCTACTTCCTCCGAGATACCCAACGAAGCTTGATAGCCAGCTGGACCAATCCCGTAAGCATGAACCACCGCGACTTTTCTAGAGCCATTTGACCCTTGTTTACCTTTGGTAGGTATCAGATCCTGGTTGCCACTCTTTCCCAGACTCCTCTCTTCTAGCTCCAGCCTCATCCCACCCTCTCTGACGGGCCTCAACCCGACATTGTGTGAGACGATATCTATGTCCTTCCAAGTCCCCTTTCCACCCTTCCCATCAAGCTGTGGACAAAGCTTATGACAATCTTTCAGGATCAATTCAGAGATTGCAGGATCGATATTCGTGCTCCAATCATGAGCCAAATAACAGCCTCCTAGGATGACATGATGCTTGGGGCCAGGACGGGGGATAATGTAGATCTTTTGGTTAGGTACAGGATGGTTGTCCCTCTGGCCGTAGCATGTCTTGACTGCCGGCGCACGGACGAGGACAGTCTGACCCTTGGCAGGGAAGACAGCCTTGTCTTCAACGCCTATCAACGAGCGCGCACCTAGTCCCGTGGCATTGATGACTAAGTCGACGGGACCGACGGTCGACAGGTTGTACGCTTCGTCCAAAGACGATAATCGATGTCGAAGGATGGGCACGCCCTTGGCTCGGAGGGTACGGGCGAGATGCTGAAGGTATAACGGAGCGTTGAGGGTATATGATTCGTAGGTGACGCCGTATTTGTACGGCGAAGGGATTTCTGATGGGGAGAGTGTCCGCCACTGTTCAAAGATCGGGCCCGTGATGGTATCAGCCAGAGATCAACCATCGTTGCGGAATGTCACCGAACGAAGATCGGACAAGAGTCGGAGTAGGGGTGATACTAGCTATCTAGACGTCGGAAGGAATTATGCTTCGTTCCTCCCTACCTACTCACACCAAACATCAGATCCCTGTACCAAGGCACCTCTTCATCCTTCTTCCCCGGTAACGAGAAATACTCGTCGTACTGTCTCCTCTCACACAGATCTGGGATCTCCTGGGACAGCCTTTCGAAATGGCGGAAGGTGATCTCTTCGCGCTTGCGTTCTTGCGCAGTGGTCCCGAATGAGTGCCAATTTGCGCCCTGCATGGGTCATGTGTAATGAACCGAACACCAAAAAGGTTCGGATCGCGTGGCATGATTGTGAGGTGTCAGCGAGCGGCGTATCGGAGTGGCAGTATTGAGCACGCCTTCTTGTCGCTTGGGCAATGCAGCGAAGAAGAGTACCGCATTTGCTCTGGGGCAGTGGTAATGATGATGCATGCGACTCACAGCCCATGGTGAGGCGAAGCCTGTGCTCTCCACGTCCTCTGGTAGCTCCTTACCCACCACGGCTACTTTCAAGCCTCTGTCGGTGAGCTCATGGGCGATCGACAAGCCGAGCACTGAATGGACCAGTTGTATGTACGCGTTGTCAGCTCATTGCGGCGCATACATGGACTGGCCCATCACAGGAGAAGTAAATCGCCACGCCTCAAGAGTTGGAGTAGATCAAGACCCACCGCCACAGCCTAGGACCACCGCATCGTATCTCCCCTTGGTAGCAGCATTACTCGTAGGCATCTTGATGAGTGGTTGGTTGGGTGGGTTTAGCACTTGGTACAGGTGTGCCGGTGAAGAGCAGTCAGTCAGTCGTGCGCCGAAGATCGATCGAACAATTTCAACAGCTGCATCATCGTTTGTCGAGAGACGGTGAGAAGGTCCGTCCTGGCAACGAATAATGGCGTGCCAAGCTCGAGTGAGGGATGATCCTTGGCTTGCTTCTCACTCGACCTCGGAGATGAGCGAGGCCGGGATGTCCCGTATGCCTAAAATGCTCATCAGCGATTGAAACCCCAGACTAGGCACCCGAAGACGCGTACATGCCCAACAAAGCGTCCAGCAGCCACGTGGAATGTCACGTGGTTCAACCGCTCTGCGTTTCGCTGGTGGAGGCGGAATACAACGCAGCTGATGAGGTTAGTGGACCGAACTCACCTCACCTTCTCAACTGACCACTGACCTAAGTCACCGCTGCCTCCATTCGCTTTCCTTCCTCAACATCGCGCAAATCCTTCTTCGAGCTGCACAGTCTGGGGTCGCGAGATCCGTCGCGGTCGATTCATTGAATTCCCTGCGGAATCTTCTATCGAGCGAACTGTTCGGGATTAACTTGTATCAACACCATGTCCGCGTCATCCTCCCGGCGGACGATCGACGACATACTTGCTCCCCTTGATATAGGCTCATTCGACTGGCAGGCGTATGAGGGGACCTATCAGGGTGAGTCGTCAAGGCAAAACCCTTGGAGCATCCCATGCTACCTCTTGACTCTATTCAGGTCTTGTGACCTTTTGACGAAGGAGCTAACTCAACCGATCTGTGTGGTCGACATGCTTAGGTCGAGCTCTGATCACTCGGTTGTCCCACATTCCACACCTCTTACTCGGGCCTTCATCCCGCCCTTCGCCGACATCAGTACCACACCAACTAGCCAAAGAGGCGATCCAACGCTTGATTCCGCATTTGAAGACTGAAACTCTGGATCACCCTCTCTACCTCCAGCTTCTTTCCCAGATCAGACCCCGCCATACCTCAGATGAGTTTCTCATGCATCTAGACGGATCGGCTGCATCCGGCAGTGCTGGTGCCGATGTTGCCATGGCAAGTGGAACAGAGGAGAACGGAGTGCCTGATTTGCAATGGGTCGAAGAGGCTCGAGAGGAGGAAAGGAAGGAAAGCAGTCGGTTGGACGTGGAGCTGAGAGGGTATCTGAGTAATCTGATCAAGGAGAGTATACGGGTGAGTTAAATCGTCAGCTGATGGAGGTCCCGGGCTGGAGTATGCCTTCAGATTACCTGCACGACACCTGGACACTTCTTAATCCAATTACCAAATGGCTATCCTTTTCCACTGACGATGGTTCTCCAATCCACCGTAGCTCACATACCTGGCCTTTGCTCAACTCTCCGTCAAAGTCGGCAATGCCCAAAGCGCCATGAAGAATTTCGGGGCTGCGAGAGAGTACAGCACTAGTCCACAGCACCACGTTGATCTGGGTGTCGGCATAATCGAGGTGAGTGCCACTTGTAGCATCGGCTCAACTCGCTCCGTGGTTATTTTCGCTTACTTGTACGTCGTTTACGGCCGAATTCCAGACTCTCCTCGCATTCAACGTCCCGGCCTCTCTTCCTGGACACATCTCCAAACTCGAAGCGACTCTCGATCGTCTGCATCCTCCGCCGACACGTCAAATTCAGGGTACAGAAGCGGCAAACGTGACTGCCTCTGACATCAGAGAAAGAAGGGCGAATGAAGCTCGATCAGCAGCAGTGAGGAGATCGGTGGTGCTCAGGATTCGAGTCGGGAAGGGATTGGTGGCGTTGTTCAACAGAGAATGGAGTCGTGCTGCCGCTCAGCTAGGGGCGATCGCGGAAGAAGAAGGCGGACTAGCCGAATTCGAAGGCAAAGTGAGTGACTGATCATGATCCTAATAAATTGAGGCGAATGTTGCTGATATACCATTGACAACCTGACTCTCTCCTTTGGCTACCAGGCAATCTCTTCGTCCGACATCGCGCTCATCGTGGCATTCTGCACACTGGCTTCAGCCAGCAGGGAGACGATTCGAAGCGAGTTACTGGATAGGGCGAGCTTCAAGGCTCAAGTGGAAGATCATGATGCCTGGATCATCGAGCTGCTTCGAGCTTTCGTCGACGCTAGATATGGAGAAGTGATGAAGTATCTCTTGAAAGCAGAGGTGGGCGTTATCTCTCATGGCGGCCAGCACTACTGATCTGAACTGACTTCACTCTTCTCCGGTCTTCTTCCAGCCCATCCTCCTCCTCAACCCCTTTTTATCATCCCATACGAACATCCTGATCGATATCATCCAAACGCGATGCATCAAGCAATACGTCCTGCCGTTCTCGTCTATCCAGATCCAGACTATGGCCCAATCGTTCGGCCTAATAGGAACTCAGATGCTGGGACTTGTTGAGGCGCTCGTCGCAAGTGGAGATATCAAAGGAAAGATTGATCTGATCGATCGAGTAGGTCCCCGGTCCTCTCACATCAACATGCCATTTACGCAAGAACGATAAGCTAATCAGGGATAATCGTTACACTGTTGCCGTTATCGGATAGGTCCTGAGCTTATCTGAGCCTGATTGGAGAGGCGACATGTTCCAAGAGGCTTTCAACGTCGGCAAGAAGAGCACAGATATGACTCAAGTGGCACTGTTGCGAATGAGACTGTGAGTGAGGCGATGACACGATAATCAAATCCTGGCTTGGTGGAGTGGAAAGAATGGGCAGCTGTGAAGCTGTACTCGAACGGGGGACACACCACCATTTTCTCTGTGCTACCAGGTTCATATATTCAAGTATGGCATGCTCATGAACAACTACGTTGCTGCTCACATTTCGCAGGATCGAAGCGGGTATCATTGTCGACCCGAGAGGTAAAGCTAGCGATCGAGTGTCAGCTTCAGCTTCGGCGGGCCAAGCCCAAGGCCAGGTACCGTCAGAAAACGAAAACGAAAAGGGCACCGCGAATGAAGACGAGAACGAGGGCGAGGACCTGGCACAGGTCATCGCTGAGGGACATCATCTTCAATTGGCTCTCGACGAGGGTCTCGGAGAAGGGCTGGGATTCGAAGCGTCCGAATTCAAGGTTGAAGGTGAAAGGTAGGATGAGGTGGGCGAAGGCTGCGAACCATACTAAGAATGGGACGAGGGTGAGCTGTTACCTATGGGCTACGACGAAGCGGATGGACAGACGCCTGACTCGCGCACGCTCGAACGTAGATCGCTCGTGCTTGTGCGTTATTGAAATTGATCGGGACGATGGCGAGGAGAGTTAAATTGTGTAAAATTCAATTCGCAATACCGACATCGAACGTCCGTTGGCGACGGCCTTGATGTGATGTACATGAAGTATCCGAAGAAGAGCCGAGCGTATATGTATTGTAGACAGACAATTGGGTGTATATATACAACTATGCGATAAGTGAAACGAAGTAGGATCATGAACAGATGGAGAAGGTAGATGAGAAGCGCTGCTGCGAGTACATTTATGGGAAGGAATATGGGTACAATTTCCTTGAAACGATAATCGGGTACGATAAAGATGAACCCGAGCCACGACCTCCCATCTACGGTGCGCCCCGACGTTCCATGACCTATAGCTCGGCCTCTACATGGCGTTCATCTCACCTTCCCAAACACAGACCATATTCCTCCGCCGCCACCTCCTCTGCTTGACGATGACCCAGAGCCCTCTTCACCGATCTTTGCGATCGCTCCAACCCCGGCCGTCGCACCAACGCCAACGACATTCCATCTACCCTGTTTAGCTTTATAACTCTTCAGCGCCGAAGCACCTACTGCGGTTTCCCATTGTTCGTCGTCGAAGAAAGCTTCTAGGGCCCTTGTTTCTCTGTGATGATTGCTGCTGCTTTCGCCCAACACTTGAATTCTTTCCGGCTTGTCCTTCTCCTTTTCGATCCCGACATCTTCGTGGTCGATCTGACGCCGACGAACGTTCTCATACTTGGTCTCATACGTGCCATCATTCTGTTGAGGATGAAGATACGACTCAGCTATCGGTCCACGTTTATTGTGAATTTCTGCCTGGATCCGCAATTCACTTACGAATGGTCCCTGTTCTTGCTCGTGATTCTGATCGTGTTCATCGTCCAGCTGTGCCAACGAGAGATATGCCTCCCCGACGCCAGGTTCCAGAGACTTGGTAATCAGCTGGAATCGCTTCAACGACTTTTCCTTCTCCCTAGCTTCGTCAATTTCTGAGCCGGTGGTGACTGTATTTTGTACTTGGAGGTCCTTCGAAGACGCGTCTCGGTCTCGGTCTCGGGCGACGGTACGACGGGAGATGATTATGGATTTTCGGGTGTGCAGCAGTCGGGGGTTGGCGGAGAGTGTTGTGGGAGGGAGGTTGTTGAGCGTCAGGAGGTCGTGAGGCTGAGCAGGGTAGATAAGCCAACGAGATGACAACACCAACAGAAGACACAGACATCCATCAGCATATACTCAAACCAGATACACAGCTTGGACCGCACGATACCGACAATGGTGACGATGATGCCCAATCTCACGATGATGATGCGAGGATCCCAACCCCACTCACATCAGCAGCGTATCTCCTCGCTATAGCCAGCAAGTTATCGCTCTTCAGGACCGTATGTCTCACTTCGACCGTTTCCCTCTCCTTCTCCGCCTCTGACCGGTCCGGATGCTGCGCGTCCGCCTCGTTAGGCGTTTCTTGAGGACTACTAGAGGCGTTGTCGTCTTTTCGGGCGTTTTGGGCTTCCTCTCGGAAATCTTCTGATGGTATTTGCTGTCCGTCGTGAGCTGATCCTCTTGATGAGCTCGTATCACGGTCCAAGCTCGATCTCGAGGTGGATCTTGGATGCGCCTGGGCTCGGTATCCAGATGATCCTTGATAGCCTATATCCTCGTATTTCGGCGGTGCGTTCGAAACAGCGTCGGGATCGTGCACAATGTCCTCATCCTCATCCTCGCCAATCTCAAAGACAACCTCCCCACCTTGTGCACCTATGATAGCCTGGAGCCGCCTTCCAGCAGCAGCTCCTGATCCGATTCCAGAACCACTCAGCTCAGAAGTCCTCGGATCACCGCACTTCAAACACGGTACATATTCCCTCAGCCTCGGGTTAAGCGTCACGCATCTCTGGCAGATCGGCGACGAGCAACAGGGGGTGATGTATGCTTGCTTGATAGACGAAAGAGTTTGCTCCGATGAACATGTTTGGCAGAACACTGTCGATGACGATAAGGGTGAGGAGGACATTATGTTCGTTTGTTGATGACCGATTCAACTCGGGAGAATTCTTTCTTCGTCGGTGGCGATTCCAAGATATTAAGGGGATAGGAAGAGAGGACAGGCCAAGCTGCCGATCAGTCTATTGTGTGAGATTGTGATTGATGAAAAGATAACACAGAGTACACAGAGTCAACGCAACCACAGGTATATAATACAACAGAGAGTGAGAAGGGACACTGATGTCGGCCAGAGTCCCCATACAGCTCTAGGATGAAGATACTCAAAGATCAGTCGCATCCCATCCCATCCCATCCCATCCCATCGTATCGTATCGTATGGTTGCCCGTAAGCATCTCGAAGCGATCAAGTGGCGAACCTCCACCGGGCATTGTCCCTCATCGACGCCACAAAGCGTTAGAAGTGTATAGCGTTATGAGTAAATGCCGGTAATGCCGAAGTATGGTGCTTGGTGCCTGGCTTCGTGTGTATTCCAGATAGTGGAGGTTGCGTGCTAGCAATACTACCTTACCCCACCAAAGTCACACCAGTGACAGACGGTTCCACCTCGAATGTCTAACATCTTCCACCGGTAATAGCGTAGCGTAGCGAAATACCTCTTCTCTCCACATATCCTCCATTCTCCATCTCCTGAACCCCTCCTCACCACGACAGTATATGAACAGCACAGCTATTCGTAGATTGTCTGCCTCCCTCTCACACCTATCGAAAACTACCACCACCACAGCAACACACTCTTTCAAAATGTCTGGCGAGTACTCTACCAGAATCATTGGGGTGAGTGCCGAGATTCTTGTGGTGTACAACTGTTAAGATTATTCTGTGGAGAGCAGGAGGGATTATATGCTGATGATATTGTTGTAATCCTCCATTCCATACAGGCTGCTAACACCCTTGGTTAGTAACACTCACCTCGCCATCCGTTGCACACCCCTTCGTATTCGGGAGTCTTCGCCGGGTTTGCGCTTGACGCACCGCCATATCTGCCTGAACTCGACTAACATCATCGTTTTACGCAACAGAGCACCGAGTCTTCGTCGAGAAGGACAACAAGGTCATCTCCCCCTTCCAGTGAGTAACGATGTCATGACCTTGCTTCATGACTCAAAACATAGGTGCTAACGTCAAAACCTCTTCGGACAGTGACATCCCCCTCTTCGCCGACGAGTCCAAGACCGTCCTCAACAGTGAGTCATCAGTCCTGTGCAAAGCGGACAAAAGTGAAACAGCTTGCTCATATGCACCCCTGTAGTGGTTGTTGAGGTCCCTCGATGGACCAACGCTAAGATGGAGATCTCCAAGGAGGAGGCTTTCAATCCCATCAAGCAGGGTGAGTGAGGCTGGACTTGTAGTCAGACCAATCGGCTCTCGGGGATCGCACTGACGATTCATTTTTAGACATCAAGAAGGGCAAGCTCCGATACGTCCGAAACTGTTTCCCCCACCACGGTGAGTCAGCTACCGCCATCGTCCTTATGGCTTTTGGAAGCGTGGAGCTGATTCTGTGTGATTTATACAGGTTACATCTGGAACTACGGTGCCTTCCCCCAGACCTGGGAGGACCCCAACGTCAAGCACGCCGAGACCGGCGCTAACGGTGACAACGACCCCCTCGACGTCTGTGAGATTGGTGAGGCCGTCGGCTACGTCGGCCAGGTCAAGCAAGTCAAGGTCCTCGGTATCATGGCTCTCCTCGACGAGGGCGAGACCGACTGGAAGGTCCTCGTTGTTGACGTCAACGACCCCCTCGCCCCTCGACTCAACGACGTAGAGGACGTCGAGCGACACCTCCCCGGTCTCATCAGGGCCACCAACGAGTGGTTCCGAATTTACAAGATCCCTGACGGCAAGCCCGAGGTGAGTCCAGTGAAGTTTGACTTCTTCTCGAGTCACAAGGAGGCATCGAGAGGCGAACAATGCCTACTCTCGCACCACTCAGCCCATCCTTCTGGTCTTCGTTGCCATGTTGTTACGAGACTGCCAAAAGAACAATCCGCGTCCAATGGCTTTCATCATTAATAATTTCGGCGCTGATGGACCGTGTCCTACTCACACCCACAGAACGTCTTCGCCTTCTCCGGCGAGGCCAAGTCCAAGAAGTACGCCGTCGAGATCATCCATGAGTGCCACGAGGCCTGGAGGAAGCTCGTCCACGGTGAGACTGCTGCCGCCACCGAGGCTTACAACCTTTCCATGTGAGTCGCATACCATCGTCCGGCACAATCCCATGGTCGTTTATCACTGCACAACCGAGCTTTCTCTATCATATATCGCGGCATCTTTCTAAGAGTCAGCATACTGACCAGTTTCTGGTCCGCCTTACAGCGCCAACTCCACCGTTAAGGGCTCCAAGGGCTTCACCTCCCCCTCAGACCCTGCTTACACCTCGCTCCCCGCCGATTCCCGGAAGCCCGCTGCTCCCATCGACCCTTCGAGTAAGTACAAGTCTCGCGCTAAACTCTCTTTCAAACTCACAACAGAGCTTGCGCCTGAGCCCCCCATAGCTTGTTCTACTGCACCCAATACTCAGCTGACGAACGTCCGGTGTTCTCTCAGTCTCCAAGAGCTTCTTCATCTCCTCCGCCTCCGCCTGAACTGCATTCAGCAGGCTGTAATACAACAGCGATGTTCATTCTTATGCACGCACGCATATACACTGCCATGAAACTGCTGTAAAGGCGCGCCGCTCATGGATTAATGGATGGATTCGAGAAAGAAAGGGAAATGTGTGGAATGCATGACATACGTACAGATACGGATCTCGAAAGGGGTTTCTTCGCTAATACAATTGTGGCATACCTCATCGACAATTAACAGCTCGCATGGGGTTGCGCCTCTCGTGCCTCATCGATCGATGTCTGAAGTGATGCTGCCAGAAGGGACTGACTATTATTCATGTTTCACAACTGGCGACTTGGCTCCTACCCAGTGCCTACATAGTGAGAGTGATTATATGTACAGTACAATACCAGGCTAACGCAGAGCCATTGGACGTACAGAGAGGAGAGGTGTTCTTGGACGGTCGCCTAATCAGTCAGAGGGAGGTTGAGTTCGACGTGTACTTGACCAACAGTCTTGTGATTCATTGCGGCATACTACGGGTGCAGGCAGGGGTAGAGCGTAGAGGGGCAGAGAAAGTGTAAGCATGGAGCAGGGATCAATAAATCGAATCGTTCGGTTCCTCCTCGGATTCGCCTTGTCAAACGCTCAAGATAACTTCGTGGCAAGAAGGGAGATGGAAGAGTACGATCCGGCTTTTTCGGCATGTCGAACCCTATGGTATGATAACAGAGAAGGGGAGCAGAAGCAGATGTAAGGTGGAAGGATGAAGGAAGAGGATGAAAAAAGCGGATGGACGGTTCTGCTGATAACAATCAAGACTACTCACTCGCCCGATCAAAGCTTGAGTCCCATCCTTGATCTCGTTATAAGTGTGCAAGAGCTCGATGTGGTTCTTGTTGATTTCCTTGGGGTCGCGATCACTGCTCGTGCGGAGTGCAAAGTGCAAAGTGCAAAGTGCAAAGTGCAGAGAGTCAGAGGTAGAGTCAGACTCAGAGGGAGCGAAGACATGAATAGAACGGAATCATTCAGGGCAGCAGAACATGTGAACGGGAAACCTCGCTCGGTCAGCTCTCGCGCTTCACGAATGGGATGGGCTGGATTGGATTCAATTGAATTGAGCACGATGTTGCATGACATCCGTTCTCTACCGAGCTCCGCTTAGGCTTGACTGGGCTCTCCAGCTAGCCCAAAAGGATATGATTCAAGCTTACTCACCCCAATTGAGCTCGAAGCTGGGCTAATTCCTTCTCGAGAGCTCTGATTTTCTCCTGCCGGGTGGATTTGGATGTGGATGATGACGATGATGTGTGAGCACTGAGTTCAGGAACGGTAGTCGCTGGTTCTGCTGCAGCTGTTGCAGAAGGAGGTGATGCAGGAGCTGGTATGGTCATCTCGGCACGAATGAGATTATATCGATGCAGTCGGGATGAGTCTGTAGGTTGTAGGTTGATGAGCTGGGCGGGTCCTGCTGACGCTGTATAGTGAGACGCGGAGAGGGAGAGTCCCAGTTCGGGATTGGCCTGCAAGAAAGGTGAGGGATAGAGAGATGACACACATTCTTGCGTCAGTATGCTCTTCTCTTCAGAGGGTACTGCACCATACGACGGTACTGGCTGAAGGCTGGCTGAGCTGCAGGAGCATCTCAACTCAAAGATGCAAAGAAGGAGGAAGGAAGGTAGAGAGAGTACTGTAGTACCGGTGGGTGGTCCGAGCGTTGTGCAGTACGGTTGGGTGACGTCATCCGGTGAAATCAGAAATCAGTCGCGATTAGATAAACTCGACGCTCGAAGCATCTATCTACTATCAATCCCTCACACGCGATTCTCGATTTCGATTTCTTTGTTTACCTGTTTCTTTGCAAAGTCTGTTCATCGGCAAAGGCTGAGAAGAGATACAAGCCGAATCATACCATGTGTCCTGGGCACGACCACGAGTACGGCGAGTCCGAACATCAGTTAGGTACATCTGCGTCGACTCCTGCCTCGAGGCCAAAGTGCAGTAACGCCAAAGCCAAAGCCAAAGGCAAGGGCAAGACGGATAGTGGACCACATGATGGGAGCATAAGCGAGGAGGTATGTATCCCTCCACCTGATTGGGAGCAGCTTGCTTTGCCTCCAGATCATGTATTGAGCCATTGTGAGTACTGGCGACCAACGTTGTTCCCCCGGCTCCACCAAGGATCGTCCCGCACTGCACTGCGCACAGTTAGAAGACCTACAATCGGTATAGCTCTCATCCCTCGCTAAGCCTGCTCCTGTACTGATGTTGAACAATACTTCACGCAGTAACCGACGCGCACTGCCATCCGACCGACCTGAAGCACCAACCGTCAGTATACGATAATGTCAAACTGGGTGGTCTAGCCAGTATGGCCACTATCGTAGGGGATCAAGACAAAGTAAGGGATCTGAGCATTGAGAGGTGGTGGTACAGAGATACAAGCGGCAATGGGGGACCATCCTCCGATTCCGATGGCCCCTCTGAAATTGGGACACATGTCTCTGCTCGCAGCAAGAGAGGGAAAGATGGCAAGGGCGTCGGGGTTGTGGCGTGCTATGGTGAGTCTACCGTACTGTGAAATCATCTCTTAGTTCCTCCTTGGAAAAGAACTGCGATTTGGTCCGTGGGCTTGCTCGTGAGACACGACACCTTGATGATCCCTTCTGACTGCACGTAATTGGCTGACCATACCATATTTGGCCGTTCTGTCTTACGCTCGCTCTGGCTCTCGTGACTTGCAGGCTATCACCCATGGTTCACTCACCTATACACCCTCTCTCCTCCCGACTCTATCCCCTCGAAGGACGAGCACTACCACGCTCTCTTCTCTCCTTCATCCCCCAAACAAAAAGATCTTTTGAAGACTCTGCTACCCTACTTGCCTGATCCTATACCGTTCGCACCGCTCTTGGACAATTTGAGGGAAGATATCAGGCGGAGTCTCGGGGAGGGGCGGCTGACTATGCTGGGTGAGGTCGGGCTGGATGGCAGTGCTAAGATGAGATGGCCGAAAGCTGCGCGGCATCTGCATCCTGATCACATCGACTTAAGCAGCGATGCAGCACCTTCGAGAAATGGAGTGTCAGGACAGGAGAGCGGGGAGCAGCTGCAACAGCAACAGCAACAGCAGACAGCGGAAGGAGAGTTCAATTCGCAGGACAACAACGATCGCGATAACGAAGAGGAAGAAGAAGAGTGGAAACGCCTTACTCCTTTCAAAGTCCCTATGGCACATCAGCGAGCCATCCTGGACCTCCAAATGGACGTAGCAGTGGAGCTGGGCGTAAATATCTCTTTTCATTCGGTTGCGTGTGCGGGTGAGTAAAGGTGGATTTATGATTTTCGCGAGGCTTCCGATACCCCTCAAATCTCCAGGCGTTTGTGACGAAACAAGTAACGAGGCCAAGCTTACCATAATGTGCCTGGGTCTATGGCTGTGTCGTGAATTGCGATGTGTACAGGCCCTTCATTAGACGCCTTGACAGCGATGAGAGATCGACACGGCGGTAGGTTTACGAATCGAGTCAATGTGGATCTACATTCGGCCGGCGGGTGGTCCGGTCCGTTCTGGTCTCAAGCTGAGGTGAGTTAAAACAATTAGTCGTTTTTGAGCGACTCAGATTCAGGTGAATCGGTGGGCGGGAGACTACAAATCTTTGTCGCATCCCCCATGTTTGCAGAGATCCTCTAACCACCCCAAATCTACCACGTCATTACACGGAGAGGAGGAGATGCGAGACACGATTTGCAAGTGAACTAAAGGTTGATTATGACTGACGAATGACACTTGCCGATATCGACACCGAAACCCATCGGAATCGCAGAAAAACCTATTAAACCTCTACGCTTCCCCCTCGATATTCATAACAGGCCGCTCGCCGACCGCTTCATCTCTCATCCAAACCATCTCGACCGATCGAATATTAGTGGAAAGCGATTCGCACGACGTGAGATTGTCGGATAGGGTGGTTTGGGCCGCGGCTGTATGGATTAGTCGGATCAAGGGGTGGAACCTGGAAGGGAGGGATAGGGAGGGGGTTGAGGAGGGGAACCGAGAGCGAGATGCGATTTCTAAGAAGAACGGAGATCAGGACACGCCCAAGGGAGAAGACAAGCATCAAGAGGAGACTGCGCCCGTGCGCGTCCCCGAATGGACGCTGAAAGACGAACTCCGTAAAGAAGAGCAAGCCGAAAAGCAAGGTCTCAACGTCGACTCCAAAGGACGGATAAAATCAAAAAGCCCGGATGAGATATGGACAGTAAGGACGCTTGAGAGGAATTGGGCTAGGTTCATGCGTTTGATCGATGATTGAGTGGTTGAGATTGAGAGGAAGGGTGACCCGTTCAACCTGTTCTTATGTACACAGATAGTCAGAAAGCCATTAATCGCGAGAACTCTTGTACAGTGGGGACAAAAGAAAGTGCTTCAGGTCCTGATCTCCATCAGCTGATTGTCATGACTCGTGATGCAGGACACTCTACATGTTACAGTGATACATCACATCAATCTATAATGTTTGTTGTTATCATCTAATCTACGCCTTGCTTGACACGCAACCGGAACGACGTTGTTCTGTTCGTACATTTGTGACTCCTGCCCAGTGTTCCCGGACTTCCCCTCTACTGTAATGTAATACTGAAGTCGACTCGGACCAGACCGTGCACCGAAACTTTACGCAGGCTGACCTGAGTTCATCATACCATCGATCATCGGCTGCACCTCCAATGTCTACGCACGCGTCCCTCCGCGCGCCATATCAGAAAATAGTATTATATCGTGAGCGTCATGATACTGCGAATCATGAACCAAATCATCAGCAAACGATCCTGAAAGACTGGACGCATTCACAGTTCTGCTTTCCTTGCTTGCTCGCTGTCGTGGCAAGATGGTTCGTCCATCCGATACTCCAGTACCGCACTCACCCGTCGATCACAAACGCGTCCACCGTCCGTCCGTCCGAAGCGCCTTGTCTTAGCGCAGCTATATCCGCCGCATCGCCGAACGTCGCTAATAACAGACCGGCATCTTTCACGGAGGCGACGAGGGATGGTACGGCGGCCTAAGTAAAATGACGCACGACGGTTCAGCAATGCAAGCATACTTTGAGCAAGGCCAATGGTTATTTTCACCATTGACAGCCAACCAAGACTGCACACTCACCAGAGTAGTTCCCTCCAGTATTACACCCAACAGATTCGTGCTCTTGGCAAAATTTACAGCTTCCCGGACGCTCAAACACCTCAAGTCGATTTCCTCCTCTTCGGAAGTAGGCGTCAGACGCCTCTTCTTGAAGCCTTGCGCTGTCGGTATTGGTGTATGCGTTGACGAGTCGCCATATGGTGATATACCACAGTATGACGCGAAGAAGACAGCATCTGACAAGGCGTTGCGACATGCAGATCAGCACACGTTCCGTTTCAGGTTTTCGCAATACAGAGGACCTCAGGTCTCGCTTTCTTGTTGAACAGGCGACCTTTGATTCAGTGCCTGTCCAGAGACACTCACAATTTGGCTGCTTCCAGTTCAGAGCGGTACAGACCTCCGGCTCGAAGCTGGAGAAGATGATCTTCCTACCGGGACTGGTCTTGCCCGCCTCATATATACTATGAAGCACGCTGTCCACCCATCTGTTGATCTCTATACTTTTGCCTACACCCTCGTGCTCCGCAATGGTATCCCTAGTGTATGTCAACCTGAGTTTGATACCTACTTCGGGAGGTAGTACTGAGAGGGCCTGATCCAACGTGGAGAGACTTGACGAAAGTAGCGTGTACCATTCGGAAGATGTGAGCGTCTTCTCCGTTGAGGCCGGTGGTGTCAGGAGCAAATTTCTCGATTTCGCCAGCTCGACGAACTGAGCTCCGGTCACGTCTGATACGCCGACGTCCAACCCTTCTACAGGCAGCTTCACCTTGTTGTACAGCACAGGTACTCCATCCTTCGTGACCTGTACGACAATATGCACGTACTCGCCCGACAGCGAACTGGCGGTGACCAGGGCCGATTCGTTGTTATTTGACGACGAAGCGGGTGTGGTGCCCGCAGGCGGTCGTAGCGAAGGTGACGATGTAGAGACGCTGAGCGGTCGATGCGACTGGAACTGATGTGCGTGATCCTGCGTAGGCTGCGATGGCGTGACCTTGGACTTCCAGTACGTCTCGACTCGTCCGCCGATCTCAAGCTGCGCGCCCTCAAAGGGTTTGATGCACGACACCTCGAAAGCAACTTCTCCTATCGTCTTCAAATTGTGATCGATCAAGGGAGCGACGATGCCCTTGTGATAGGTGATATCGTTGAAGGTAGCCGGTAGCACAATTGCACGACCAATGACCTTCGATCCAAAAGTGGGGTATAGCGAAAGCTCGAGTGTAAACTTCTCGAGGGACTGAACTTGGAAAGAGAAGACTTCTCGCTCGTCGGCCAGAGGCAAGATGACAGAATGCGGCACGGCGGTGATGTCGGACTTTGAAGTCATGACCAGCTTGAGGGATGACCAGAGATGAATCGAGTCCTGTCCCGATCGAGAGTACAGCTTGATGGGAGGTGCTTTTGTGGATGATGAGCGGGAAAATGGGTGACCCAGTGAGAGCTGGACGAGGCATCGTTGAGCAAGGAACTCGTGGCCGTATACCCGAAGGCTGTAGTATCGTTCAATGATCAGTTACAGCTTGCGGTTTCTCATGACAGCGCATCGGGTCGTCAACACTCACGGAATGATAGGCGGTGGCAGGGACAAGGACGGGATGAGCTCGAACTCGTCTGCCGGTGGGTCTAGCTCAAGGTCAGAACCGGGTGAAAGACTGTCCATCTGAGGGTCCGCTGCTAAGCCCAGGTTCTCCATGCCTTCCAGGGTGTTTTGCTTTCCGGACAATTTGGCTCCATTGTCAAGCAGGAAGTTGAGGCATTCCACATGTCCGAACCAGGCAGAGTACCACCCGGGTGACTTTCCGTACTCGTCAGCAGCATTCACGTCGCAGCCCGCCTCCACAAGTACTTTGATACAAGCGAGATGTCTCGATTCGCCTCCAATAGCGGCATGATGCAGTGGCGTCCACAAGTTGTACTTGTCTTGACGATCTTTGCCACCTCCGTCAGCTCCACCTTCTTCGACCAATAGTCGACAGATCGCCTCGTGTCCGGCCTTTGCAGCGAAATGTTGCGGATATAACCCCTCGGAGTTGGGAAGCACCTTTGCGCCGCGTTGTAAGAGTAGGCGGGCCACTTCGACATGCCCGTGTTCACAGGCGAGAGAGAGAGGGATGAGATCATTGGAGATAGCCGTAGGCTCGAGGGTACACTTGCTTTCGACGAAGATCCGTACCACCTCGAGGTGACCGTGGGTGATGGCGTGCATCAGAGGTGTGTAGCCGTCCATATCTGTCACTGATGAATCCGCAGATTGCAGGAGGTACGAAACGATGAAAGGGTGGCCGTGTAGAGCAGCGTAATGAATCGGTCTTCGATCATATGCGTCGGGCCTCTCGAGAAGGGAAAGGTTGTGCTCCACACACAGCTGAACGAGCCGCAGCGAGCCTGCGATGCACGCTTGATGAAGCGGTGATCGGCCGTTGATGTTGTCGATATAGTTGTAATCGAGCCTGATAGCGTTGAGGACCAAGTCGAGGTGTGCTTCAGGTACTTGTAGAGCCGCTCGCCACAGTATCCGCATTATCCGTCTTCCGTTATCCCTGTGTTGTCTAGCCTTGGCAACTTTGAGCCAGTCCAAGATAGCCTCCTGTCCGGAAGCGAGCGCTTTGACCATATTCGATTCGAGGTCTATCAGCGCGTCTAGGGCTAGAGCACTTCCAGAATCCGCGTCATAGTCTTGTATCCTGTTGAACGAAAGCCCATCGGCGCCTAGTGCTTCGGGCAAGTCGCGTTCTAGGAAAGAGGTTGAGAGGTGTTCTGAGCCGTTTTCGAGATCGAGCAAATTCGCTGCCACAATGTCTGATAATTTGGCAATGAATTCTCGGTTGAAACAAGGCTGAACTTCCACTTGACGCTCGATATACAGTTCCTTCGTATTACTCTTGCTTCTCTTATCCCATTTCTTGAGGATCTTCCGGAAACCCGTAGCGTTGATCTCGATGAACCCTTGCAATTTGCCCAGATCACGCTCGAAGAGCCTCCATCCTTCTTCGAGAGAAGTCCATTCTGCGTCACGCCGGCTCGGCGAGCCATCAAGGTTGTCCTCGGAGGACGAGTGTTGAAGCAGACGTTTTCGGTTGGACAGCAGTGTGAGGAGTCGCAATCGCAGATCACGTTCCTTTATCAGGTAGAAAGTGTTGATCTAATCAAGCAAAGGTAGGTCAAATCCATCAGCATGATTCTATCCCTACAGGCTGGATGAGACATCGACGTTCGCAGCATTTCAAGGGAGGATTTGTCTCTTCTCTCACCTTTTCCAGCTCTCTTTGCAGAGTAAAGAAGAAGACATCCCTGTGCGCTTTAAAGCTATCACTCCTGTCATTGCTTCCTGTGGGATCTCTGCTCATCAGGGCGCTCGAACCGCTCGGAGCCGGCGGCTCGGTAGTCGGCGGTAACGGTTCGAGATCGTCGGTAGATTGTATCGGTATTGAGGAGCCTGATGTGGGCGCAACTTGGGGGGTCTGAATGAAGGGCGGGGTGGCATCTTGGTCGGGTTTGGAGGAAGGAGCGCGTTTGGCCGGCCGTAAGCCGAGAGACAGGAGGGAGGCATCTGAAGCTGGTCTGCCGGCCGCGTAGGAGTTGATGATCTTCTTGAGAGCCTATCAAGTAGAAATGAAGATTTTTAGTAGGCTTTCCCAGATGATGTGTGGGACAGTCTCTGCATACCTTGTAGTTGAGGTAGTACTCGCCCCACCCCGGTACCTGTTGGGACTGGATTGTCTTACCGAACTACAGACGAACAGCGGTTAGCTTGCACTGCCGCCGAGATCGACCGAAGATTCCACTCTCACCTTCATGGCGGATCGGTTCTCTTGTCGGATTCGAGATCTGAAGGAGGGGATGACTGCCAGTGGACAAAGTTCAATGATTGTCTGTCCACGAGGTACCCAATGTGGAGAGCTATTGGAAAGCTAGGTGACTTCGAGCTACTCGCAGGTTGCGACGCAGCCTCTGTGGCTTGAGCTTTCTCCGCTTCCTGTTCCGACTTTGGTGAGGTGAATCGCTGTGATTACGCGTGTCTATATTTTTGAATCGTGCCGCTTGCTGACTTCTTCTAGGACTGTCGCAACGTATGACGATTTCGAGGCCGCTCTGTCCAATAACTTGAGTTGCGACTGATATAATATGACTATATCAATGATATGTCGTTACCATGTAGGGGTGGGTACCTGTACTTGTATGGTGGAGGTGATTCATATGAGGGCAATCGAGTGTGACTGGCTCATAAACGTGCACGTGCGCAGTGGGCGATTCTGAGATTCTGCATGGTTACGTAATCATAATAACCCAAGTTCATTCCTCCACTTCGGATGTCCGCTACTAGTATGCTATGCGAATCCTAGGCTATGACGTTTGATGGGGAAGACCGAAGCCCAAAGCCCCGAGAGGTCTTCTCACCAGTGAGTAACGTTAGAAAGATTGACGACCTCAAGCATAGATGCATGGTAACGCACATGAGCACGATTTCAGTTGTTTAAATAGACTGCAGTCAAGCCAGACGGTCATTGAGTTCGGTTACCAACACTTCACTCACGATGGCCACGCAAAAGTCGAACATCCACCCTCTGATTGCCAAGATCTTTGAGTCCCATTCCATCCCAATTTCCGAGCTGTCTCCTCCTTCCTCTTCACAAGGTATCTTGAAACATGTTCCTCAGTCCTCGTTGTCTTCATCGTCATCCTCATCCTCATCCTCGCCGTCAAAGTCGAAGGAGCGATACTACTTCACAAAGGCTCAGCGGGATGTCCCGCAAATGCGAGGCGAGATCGAAGGTCTTCGAGCGATGGGTTTAACGTCTCCGTCGTTAGTACCTCGGGTGTTAGGCTTCGAGGTATCGGACGACCAAAAACAGAGCGCTATGGTGACTCAGTACTTCAAACTCGGTTCCGCTCCGAACAACAAGGAAATACAGATCGAGCTAGGTAAGAAGTTGGCCGAAATGCACCGTACTCCGCCTCCACGGCTTGACGCTTCAGGCAGCACTAGTGACGGTGATGACGATGGAGGATACACGGGCAAGTACGGGTTCGCGGTGCCGACCCATTGTGGGGTAACGGAGCAAGATAATACGTGGACAGCAGATTGGGAGACGTTCTTCCGAGAGAGGAGACTGGGGGATATGGTGCGCCGTATAGGCGATCGAGAGATCAGCAGAGCGTGGGAGGAGCTAAAGACCAGGTGAGTTGGGCTCACTTCCATCTCCATCAGGGATGTTGTATGGACCCACCATGTTCGATTCGATGCTACGGGCGGCTGTTCGAACGTGAGATGCACGGCGGGCTTGCTGGCTTGCTGGCTTGCTCTATCCACGAAATCATTATTCTTCCCTCCTTTGGCGTCTCTTGTTAATATGATACAGGCAGAGCAGAATACAAGCTGACACACATGCATATCGATCGATCACTTCTCAGAGCCATCCCCCTCCTCCTTCACTCTTTCACTCCCGCTCCCCAACCAGTGATCCAACACGGAGACTTATGGTCCGGCAATAAAGGGTATGACACCTTGACGGGCCGTGCGGTAGTATTCGACCCGGCTAGTTATTATGGTCACAACGAGGCTGATCTTGGTATCACTCACATGTTTGGAGGTGAGTGAGGGGGTGAGCGGCTAGAGGCGTCCGCGACGCACAACGACCCATATATCCCCATGGTCCCTGGTTGCTCCTCAGCGTTTGTTGCCTGCAAGAGTTGTAAGGATGCTGACCTGACTGACTCTTGACCGATCTTCGTATCTGTTTCTTACCATCGCTGTTACAACATATTCCCCAGGCTTCTCACAAGATTTTTACGAAGCGTACCATGCGATCCATCCAAAAAGTCAACCGCACTACGACCAACGACAGAAACTGTACGAGCTATACCATCATCTTAACGTGAGTGCGATGCAATGGCCAGTCTCCTACTCCCCTGCCTTGGCTTGGGTTTCCGCGATCTAATTTATCAGGCCGCCCTGCCGAGCAATCATTCTTCGGCTACTGACTACCTTATCATATTCGATCATATTCGGAAGGAAAAGCAGGCTGAACGGGAGTTGAACGAAGCTGTTGCTAAAGCATTGATGACCTACCTTTATCAATAGCACACACTCATGTTTGGCGGTAGTTACAAATCGGGTGCTTTGGGAATCATGCGTTCCCTCACCCAGTGGGCCGAATCGCAGTCGGAGTCCAACTCTGACTAAGTGTGTGGAAGGGGAAGAGGCCAGTCACTACCGGTGAGAGTTTTGATGGTTGTAGAGTGGCACGATGGACCTTGTGTCGTGCCTACTTTTGCGGTTGATCAACCGAGTGCACATCCTGAAGACCTCTCAAGCGGGGCTGAGAGTAGGTTGGATTAGGGAGTACGGGTCGATCTTTGGTCTAGACATATCCGTGCGTGTGATCATGATGATCGCAGACAGAGACCTACAGCTACAGCGAGAATGCCATACAGTAGATCTGCACGTGCACGTATACGAAGCTTTGAGTACGTGAGTACAATGCTCAAGCAACCATCGATGGTCATGGGCGAACGGACGATACATGCAATTCGATCTCATAGTATGGTCTGCCTCATGCCTCGTGCCTCATGCCGATGCACAATGCAAAGCGCGTACAGTACATGCACAAGCACTACTGTGTGTTTCGTTTGTCCCTACCCTACCGCCTCTTACTTCGCCTCGTATGTCTCTCATCGTCTGTGCTTGGCGATCGTTTCCGTCTGTTGCGGTTGACGGTGGCAAAAGCGTGCGATGATGGTCAGCGTTAAGTGCGGAAAGGCAAAGCGTGGTCGGCCCGACGCACATCGTGACTGACCGACAGAGGTATCGATTTGAAGGGACCAGAATGGGTAAGGCCAGAATAGCGTAGAGTGGGACTCACCTCGAACCCCTTCGCTCATCCTCTTCCTCGCTCTCCCACCCTTCGGGTCCGAGCGCCGCCCCACCTCCACCACCTTCATCCCGATCTTTAGTCTTCTCCCTCCCCTTCCTACTACTCCTATCATCCCTCTCCCTGTCTCGTTCACGATCCCGATCCCGATCACGTCGACTCGATCTCCTCTTCTCCCGACTAGCACCGCTGTCCACCACATCTTCTTCAGCGTATATCCCCGCTCCGCCACCATCAGATTCGTAGTCGTCATCGTAGCTCTTCTTTCTCGAGCTTCGGCGGCTGCTCCTTCTTGAGGCGGTGTTCGGACTCGCTGATCGACTTCTCTCGTTTCCATTCTCTCGCTCACGCTCGTACTCGCGCTCCCTGTCTCGGGTTCTGCGCGAATCCCGGTCACGGTCGGATCTCGACGTCCTCGTCGTAGGTGCAGTGGCCGTGCTAGCCGAGTCAGAATCCGCTCCTCCGGTGCCTGCAGCTGCAGCACTGGCGCCGACACCGATACTTCCGCTGTCAGAAGCTCCGTAGTCTAGAGCACCGGCACCCGAAGTGTCAACCTTATCTTTATCCCTGAATCGACCAGCTTTGGGGCCTGTTGGCGCGGCGAAACCAGCTCGAGGACCAAGGGGCACGGCTATTGGTCATATCAGCTCAACACCCCCTCTGTAGTAAAGTATCGTAGGGCATTTCGGATGAACGTTGGAGGGGGGTAATAAGCGAGTTCAGTCACTCACCGACACCTCGTCCACGGCCTGCAACGCCTCTGGTCGGCATGCCACGCAACGGCATTCCTCGACCCCTCATGACTTGTGCCTGAGCATTCATCGCCTGCGACTGCTGCAGCTGTTGCGGATCAGGAATTTCGCCGCCGGTCTGATTTTGTAGAAAGGCCAACAGCTAGTCAGTGTCGGTTCATATCATAGCACTGCTCGAAGGGTTCCTTTAAGCGGCTACACGTGACAACACTCACCTCGACTCCCTCTTCTTGTTTGACCTGCTCTTCGCCTACTTCAGGCGTCGCGCCACCTGCTTGCGGCGTTGCACTGGGTCGAGTGTTACCTGACGAGGGTGCCATTGACGTCAGGAAACACTGCAATCGCTCCGTAGGTCATCGCTTAGCTCAGCTTACCTTGCCTCATCATGCCCATATTCCCTTGTCCCTGTCCTTGTCCTTGCATGTTCATTTGGCTTTGGCCTCCTTGATTCTGCTGCCCTTGCCCCTGCCCCTGTCCTTGTCCTTGCATTCCGCCGAACTGGTTCATGGGCATATCCATCTGTCCCATGTTCATCATCATCTGCTGCTGCAACATGGCCTGCATTTGCGGATTCATGTTGAATCCCAGCTGGTTGGCCATGGCTTGCATTTGCTGCTGCATCTGCTGTTGGGCCAATGGGTTATTATTGAAGTTGCCATTGCCATTGCCGTTTAGCATCATCGGGTTCGTTTGCAGATGAAGCAGGGCCGCGACATCATTTGGTAGGGGTGCCATAGGAGGGACATTTATCTATGTCAGGGAGGCGGAAGGAGCACAGTTAGCTCATTGAAGTTGCCCCCGCTCAAGGTGGTTGAGATTGCGTCTCATAGATGCAGGGTTGATTTGTGCAGAAATGACAAATTACTCACCATCGCTGCGCGCCCTTGCTCCATCTCCGCCCTATACCTCAGATACCTTGGATAACTGTTCTCATCGAAGCCAAAATTGAACCAATCGCTGATACTGCTTCCCGGCTTCCTCCAAGGCTGTCCAGACCCCTCGAACTGGGTCATATCAATCTCATACACGCTCTGCCCCGTCGAAGGTATCACACCCGTCGGATTCGTAGGATCAATCTTGGGGTGTGTGGAAGAAGCAAGAGCTGGAGGTAACGACGAAGGAGGCAAGTTCACGGAGGGCGGTTGTAGGGTTGGAATATTATCGGACGGAGTTGAGGGGATGGGCGGGTTGGCGAAGTTGTTGACCGCACCTAGAGGAGTAGGTTGAGCTTGTGAGTTTACTGTCCCGGGCCTGGAAGTGGGGGTGTATTCTGTCGTCTGGTTTGCAGTCGGTTGTATGGCTATCGAAGTCGAATGAATTAGCTCCTTCAATGGCTCGCATTTCAGACCTCCTGTCCAGCGTTCGTTATGGGATGTTGACTCACGCTTTGATGGCGTCGTTACCTGTTGAGGAGTACCGGGAGTAGCTACCTGAGCTTGACCTGTACTTGTTTGGGCCCATTTGCCGATACCGATCACTGTGGATGGTTGCGTTTGGGGTTTTCTGGAAGACAGCCGATGTCCATCGGTCCAGATCAGTACGAATGAAACTCGAGGGGCGCAGTATCGCTATTAGATAGCCCCAGCTGGCTACATGTGCTTCTCCTGCCATCTCGGTACTCACCTCAGGTCGAGCGTTCGTGGATTTTGGCCACTGAAAACGAGCTTGACATCATCCTCTGACTCGTCTGAGTCATCGGAATCTCCATCATCGTCGTCGTCCGCCGCTTCGCCCTCCTCGGGTTCTTCCTCCTCCACGCCGCCGTCTTCGGGATTCTCAATCTCCTTGGCTGATGCTGAGGGCTCGATACCGTACGCCGCAAGAGATCTGTAAGAATGAGATGCAAACGGAATATACATCGATTAGGATTAGACCACTGGCTGGTGCTGTCTCGGTAGGGGGATGGAAGCTACGGAGCGAAGAGTCATTGTAGAAGGAACTCACGCTGCCATTGAAGAGCTCAGCCCGTTCGCGACCGTGGCTAGGTCGGTTACAGCAGGAACAGCAGCAGCAGCAGCAGGCTCTGCTTTCACTGATACAAGCGACACGCAACAGGTCATAATTAGCTGAACTGACCTTGAATACGATGCGGTCGAACGTCTGACACGAGCGGTCAGCTCACCTGGCGCTGCTATCACTGGATCGCCTGCTGATGTTGCTGTCGATGTTGACGTGGAAGGCAGCTCGACCGCTGTTTTGGGAGGAGACTCCTCTCCGTACAAGAAGGCATCATCGTCGTCGATGTCCATCTTGAATCGAAATTACAGAGAATGCGCAAGGTGGAGTCGATAGGTTCAAATCGTTTTCGTTTTCCGTGGTTGTGTTATTCCCGTCTCGAACTCGTCCTGCAGTCTTTAAATACCAACTGTACGAGCGTGTTTGCGATGTCTACGACAATATGAAGCAGACTGGTTGAAGGAGGTGTTTAAGGTGGAGAGCGTTTCCTAAAGCAAGCGAGAACGAAACACAGGAGGATGGATGGATCGCTTAGATGGGGGGTGAGAACAAATTCATTCTTTAACGCGTCTTGTAGCAGTCAGTATCCAGCTCCGAAGATTTCGACAGTGTCTGCAACATGCATGTATGTGGATCGGAAACTTTGAATGCACATTTAATGATACGCTGAGTGCATAGAAGTGCTTGAGTTTGCGACATCGCGTAGCACTGAATGCCTTGTGGTAGGCAGCGAAGCCGTTCAAACATACATCAAGAATCATCTATACGATTGCTATGTACATGAAGAAGCTGAGCAAGATTTTATCGGCGGACGAGAGAGGATGATCGCTCTGAAGGGTGCAATGCAGTGTGACACGTTACAGTGTTCGAGCGAGGTAATAGCGGAGCTATCTTGCTTGGTCTAGATCTTGGGGTTGTGCGTTCTCAGAGCGTCGTGAGCGTCAATGTCGCCGTCGCATTCCCACGGGTAGGCGAGCCATACGTCTGGGGTGTCAACGGCAGAAAAGTAGGAGACGGAAGGGGGGAGCTCGGCGGCTTTGGGCTTGAGCCTGGAAGAGTCAGTTGGGTATGTCAGCGCTTGTGGGAGCGGTAGCGTGAAGGATGGTTGGGGCTATTCATCGCAAAGGTAGGAAATACCAATGGGTTTGAAACTCGTTGGGGAGGTTCATTATAAGACGTAGCGGAACACACCGGCCCACTCACTTGTTATGCACCACGAAGATTCCCAACTTGGTCTCAGCCCTCAACCTCTCTCGCTCCGTCTCATCAGCGACTTGCTCCAACTGCTTGTCGATATCCGACTGAAGCTCTCGGATGGTATATGTCAGAGTGGTTCGGGTATCATCGACTTCGTCTACGACAAGGATGTGTCGACCCAAAAGACCTCCGTGGGTGAAGCCGTGGCCGAGCTGTGGTATTGATCAAGCAGATGAGGAAGCGTTGGCGCGAGAGATTTGTCACGAATTGTGGAGTATGTGTGATATGAACGACGGATGCGTTAGGCATGGTCAGCGATATATCAGCCACGGCATACTTAGATCGATGACGCTTACCGTAGAGAAGTCAAGCCATTGAGTCCTGACAACCTCGGTTCCGACCTTCTCCTCAACCTGGTTATGCGCGGTGTATATTAAATCCCATGTCAGCTGGTACGACGCAACCCCATGTCTTTGGCTTTGGCTTGACCAGTCGCCACAGTAGCTTGGTCATGCAGCAGCTGTTGAAATTCCCACAATCTCTGACGATCAAGAGGGTATCTCAAACTCACACCGCCCATAGACTCATACAGTACCAGACCAACGGCCTGAATGGGGATGTTCCTCTTCTTGCCATCTTGGTCGTTCTTCAGTTGTGTTCGAAGGATACGAGCGGGGATGAAACCGCCCCCGCCGATAGCAATGAACAAGGTGGGAGCTGTATACATAGCATCCGTGCAACCAGATCCAGGTCGTACGTTGTGATGGTGGTTGCGATTATGAACATCGGGTCGGGTCGTGTGAGCGGAAGATATGTGGTATGGGGTAAGAGAGTGGAGCATGTATTTTAGCTTTATGCAACGATCAGGTTCATCACGATGTCGACAGGAGCACGCACCAAATTCATCCTTGATTCTGGGAGCAGCCTTCTGGATAGCGGTGTGGATATCGTTGTAGCTCAGACGGAGCCTTATCGACATCGCAGCGAAATTGCGTTACAGAACATACATCCGCCCTTATCAGCTAACGCTCGACATTTTCGGACATACTCGAATCAAGCTGTTTAGGTGCTCACATGGATACGTCGGATAGCTTGTCAGACATGTTGAGGATGGCTCTGCGGGTATATGTCGCTGAAAGGATACGAGATGAGGGCTTGAACAAAGATTGTTGATATAGGTGTGAGATGGGAGCAATGTTACTCGCTTTTGGGTTATCTATCCATGACAGGCAGGACAGGCAGGATTTTTGACATGCACATGTGTTGCATATATGCATATGCTTCTATGCTGTATGTGCTTCCTTCGCTTAAACACGTGGTCTTGATCCCGCACTTCCTCCGAAAGAGATCGCTTTAAAAAGTCCAAAGCCGAAAGAAATGAGAGCAACAATCGTCCGTAACTTCTTGATCTACCTTTGACGATTATACACTCTTGCACTCTTGCTGTTAAATTACCCCGGAAGAAGTGCCAGAACAAGCGCCAGAAGAAAAAGCCAGAAGAGAACATGTCCTCGAAACAGATCACCCACCTTTATAGATCCCTTTTGCGAGAGGTGCGATTAGCCGTGAGTAGACGAGTCGAGCCTTGTCTCTCCTATGCTCGCGAGGCTTTCCAAGCATGTAGTCCCCAGCCTCAGTGATGGACAACATTTTCAAGCATCAATACATTAGTCTGACTGGACCATTCGTGAAACCAGTCAAAGAAGCCGCGAGCGACGCGCAATCCCGTTGTAGTCCAGCAAATACGGACATTGGTCGATTCGAGCTTGAGCGGGAACGGGAACAATACCTCAGCAGAGAAGATTCTGATAGAAACGAGAGATTTCATGCGGGCTACGCGAATACATGCTGTGAGTTACCCTGCGTTGATCTCATCGCGATGTTAGGCTTTGCTCTCTGTTGCCATTGTAACCGATTTGAGTCGTCCCCCGTCATCGAGATGTCACGCCCTTGCTCTTTTCTGCTGATCAAAACAACCCGCCATCCCGCACACTTTTATGATGAAGTATTTTTCGGATGTAAATGACCCATCATGGGTCGACTGTCCGAGAGCGCAAAAAACATGTGGACAACTCCGTTGCCTTCCTTCTGAAACATATCCTGTCCTTCGTGCCGTTCTCTCTTGATCATGTTATCAACTGGCAGTCTGCCCAGGTCAAAATATATGAATCCTGGTGAGGTGTACAGTGAAAAGAGTGAGCTGATGCGTATGGAATGTTGTGGCATAAAGGAACTGTTACAACGATACAACCCCATCCACGGTATGAGCGAGGAGGAGAGGATCAAAGCTACTGCCAGACGAGTCGGCTTAGATACGCCTGTAGAATTCAAGGGAGACAAGGAGTAGGGCATGTCCAAATCAAAGGAAGAATCAAGAACAGAAGGTAGAGAGAGAGGTGTATTTGTAGTGTAGCGTGAGTGGACACAAAGTAGCGACCAGCTGTGCGGGGAACATCATCGCTGATCGGGCCGATGGCTTATATCATGTAGGTAGTGAGCGACTGTCCAATCTGTACATCAGGCTGTTCCGATCATGCGAGAATAGACCATGCCGCCGTCCGTTCGATGACTGGTGGATCGCGGATTCCGAAGGTCTGTCATTCGCACAGACGGTCTAGATCTGTTCCAAAATCAAATTCTGCACAGTTGTCGGTTGTCCCATGTCCAATATCAAGTTGGACTGCTGTATGGTTACTTGTCGGTACAGAAAGGCTTTACCCGAAAGAGACCCGAAAATATCGCATGCACTGTCAATGGCGCATTCTGATGCATATGTAGCCGCGGTGACTGACTACGCGACAGGTGTGCTGCAATCACAGTACAGGTCGGAAAGAGCCGGAAATAATGATGACCAACAAGAGCACATAGGGAGAAACCCTTCGATGAAACGAGCGTCACTCCTTGTCCTGCGGAGCGTATCGCCACCAATGCGACATGCAAGGTGTAGTCGATCGACTCGATAGTTGGAGCATCTTATCGCGTCGTCTGTTTGGTCCAATCTTTCCCTTGACATGGGGAGTGGTGGAATTTTGGTGTTTCTTCCAGTTGAAAGCACTCGAGTCGACTTAATTTGACTCGATTCCACCGTCAGTACTTGCGTAGCACCTGCTTGGACAGAGGGGTACTGACTCGATAAACTGACGCTTGGTCAAGGTATATAGTTATTGACACATTTCGCTCTGCTCTCTTTCTCTCTCAACCTTCCGCAGCTACTCACTCACATACCCTACGAGACATCTCTGTCTTTCTCTCTCTCACACACACACACACACACACACACACACACACACACACACACACACACACACACACACACACAACCCCAGCTCACATCACCTTACACAGCTCCGGTAACGCATAACAACAAAGCCGTGCCACATACATACGATTCGCCACATGGTCAGCACAAGCTTCAGCTGCTCCGGGACTTCGGCCTGGAGCACATCGGCTCCGTTGCCTAAACATGGCACGAGGTACATCGGCAAGAATGGCTCGATCCACATTGTCGACGATGATGCGATCACTCGCACTGTGAATGCGTCCGACGTGTCGCAAGAGACCAGCAAACCGGCCACCCGCCACCGGCACCGACAACAGTTACAAAGGTTCAGCTCATGGGAATAGGTACCACGGCAAAAACGATCTTTGCACATAATTGCTGACGACGCGATCACCAAAGTTGTCGACATGCAGATGGGTCCCGGACCCGTAAATGGCGA
Organism: Kwoniella heveanensis BCC8398; assembly: GCA_000507405.3. NCBI lineage: Eukaryota > Fungi > Basidiomycota > Tremellomycetes > Tremellales > Cryptococcaceae > Kwoniella > Kwoniella heveanensis. The sequence continues at coordinate 70,431 of KI669505.1, forward strand.
CCCAGAAGTGTGGAGGCGCAACATGGCTGAAGCGCAGGACAAGTCGGACCCAACCGAGAAGGCAGCTTGGTATCGCTTTATGGACCAGTTTGCCGCCCGAAGCGATGCTCCAGAGAGCGTCAGGGGGTTGCAGCAGCAATGGTTGAACGAACGCGCTTCTGTCGCCGGTAGCGCTGGCACTGATTCAATCGGCGGCACTTCCACAACGCAAGACGACCTCGGCGCGCCGAACACCTCCAATTGGCAGTCGACGGCTGATCACCGTTCGACGATCACAGCCACCGACGGACCAGCTGGCACGATGACTGCAGCTCACAGGAGAGACATGTGGCGAGGCGCACTCGATCGCTATCGTGGAGGATACCCCTCAAGTTCATTCGCTCGCGGGACAGTGACCGGCTCCGAGCACCAGACGCCAGCTTCCGGAGGCACCTCCTATTCTTACATGAGTCGCAATCGCACAAGCGCAGAAGGGTCAACTGCCTCGACATCGAGAAGCACAGCTGTTACTGCCTTCTGAATTGAATTGGGCTGAACATAGAACTGCAGAGCGGCTGCATGCGATGTGGATAGGGTTTAAAACAATACACGCTAAAACCCCTCTTGACCGCGCACATTTGCCGTTTTCCCATGCTTTTTACCGCCACTTTGTGCTAAGGTTCATGACTCGACCAGACGCTGGAGGAAGTTGATTTTCTGATTGGTACCGATGTGTAGATACTGTATATACTGTGCATGACAGATGCAAGCCTAAAACAAGCTGCCGTCACCATACCCTGCGATGTTGGCCAAGTCATTTACCATTTCGGATCAGAATTCGTACTGCTTACACATACTCGTACATGTACATACGTACGGTTCAACCGAAAGCACACTCAGTGTATGGCATCACGTCCGGCTCGCCAATTCCAATCCCTACACAAAAATCCGCATACATGTACGATCCGTCTGTGAGCGGAGCCTAATGGCAGTGCCCATTTCCAGACCTACGGCGAAAAGAGGTTCACCGGCTCGTTGTTCCTCTTCCATATTCTGGCGTCCTTCATCACGAAAGACACTTTCCTGAGAGCTTTAGGATCCTCCCTCGGATCCGCATCGAGTGCGATGATGTCGGCTGCACAGCCAGCCTCAAACCACCCGAATCGCCGGCCACACAGATCACCGCCACAAGCCTCCCATCCACCCAATGTGCCCGCCTCAAGGGTATCTTCAACAGGGATACCCGATTCGATGAAGATCTCCATCTCGCGAGCATTCTCACCGTGAGGGAAAGTGCCTGTGTCGCCGCCACAAGCTAGTCTGACACCCATCTTGTGAGCGAGCTTGAGGTTTTCCACCACTCGGTCGAATCGTTCTTGGAGGATAAGCTCAAATATTGCCATGGTCGGTACGAAGATGACGCCTTTTTCTTTCATGAGCTTGAGACCTGCTTCTCCCGCACGAGAGGCATGCTCGATGGAAAGGACTCCAGCTTGGGCCGCCGCAAGCACACCTTTGTGTGAGTCGGCGTGAGCGATGGTCGGCGCTCGAGCGAGATTGGCTTCAGAGACGATAGCGTTCATCTCTTCGTCTTGGAAGACGACTAAGTCGGGATTAGGATCCGCGGGCTGGAACTTCATAGAGGGAATGTACGGGTGCTGTTGCTTGGGCGGGAAACGCATGAGTCGACGGTAGTAATCGGCATAAAACTTGATCACGTCGGCGCCATGCCCGATACGCCGTCGAACAGCTTTCCGCAGCTCGTCCGGGCCATCTGCAGAGTCTGCTCCAGCGGGCAAACAGGTGCCTCCTATGTGGTTTTCGGTCCGTGGCTCATAGGCTGCAGTGGATGCGATGACTCGAGTCGCCACGAAGAGTCTTGGACCAGGGGTCAGACCACGATTGATAGCATCTCGGATGTTTACATCTGCCTCCTGCATGGATTCTGAACCCAAGTCCCTGACTGTCAGCTCAGTTCTTGCAAGATTGGTACCCACCTGTAAGTGGTATAACCGGCCATCAAGCCTAGACGACAATGATTGACTGCCCGTACGATACGTTCCACAAAGCTTTCATCACGCTTCTGCACCACCGACGGTGTCTCACTGCAATACATCAGCGGAGTGCAACTGGTATGCTCTCTTTGAAATTCATGTCAACTCACCTGTAGGCGTGCAAGAAGATATGAGTATGAGCGTCGACGAAACCCGGGCAGACTACCTTGCCTCTCAGGTCGATATCCGGGTTCGATACCTTATTGGGAAGGTCGTAATCACGGGTTATCACTTGCGAGATAAGGCCTGTTTCCGTATCTACGGTGATAGACACGTCCTTGACAAACTCCTTCTTCTTGGGATCGAAGAGCAGGTCTGTGTGAATGTTGAAGGTCGTCATGGTGGCATGCGCGTTGATCGATGTGCAGGCTGGACAAGCTGCCTCTTAAGCTTCATATATGCATGACTGGCGGGAGCGACTTCGGAGTTGTGCGGAAACGTTACTTTAAGCGCTTGTCCTTATCGGCGCCGGCCTAGCCGGCATACCCCCTGGGTGAGTACTGGACGCCACAATCACGGGGAGGGACAGACATGCATCTTGTGCTTGTGAGCCTTTGCTTCGCATTCCCGCAGACACCAGCGCCCCACGACAAACAACAGATTGCATGTGATTAGAGAGAGATTCGATATTGGAAGACGCGCTTTTACAATTATGAATTGTCATCATGTGAATGACTACTTTGAGGAAATCTGAGACTTCTAATCAATTCTTGGCAAATGGGCGGGAGCTTCGCTCACCACATCCGGCTCGTCGAATTCCCCTCTTACGTCCTTGGTCCAGATCCACTGAAGAACATACGCGCCGCAGAAAAGGCAGACGATGATAAAGGCCAGGTTGATATAACCAATGTGGTGGAGCGGGACGTTGATCGAGTTGATACCGAAAGCTATGGCGGCTGCGCCTGATTCGGCGGATCGGAGCGTTGCGATGATTCGGGTGGTACGGGCGCCCGACGCTTCTCGGGGGAAGCAGTACGTAGCCATGTAATCTGCCGTACAGAGATGATGTAAGCAGCAATTTTCGCTTGCTTGGGCAGTATGGTAGTGTTGTCTGGTGACTTACAGAAGTAGCCATAGCTGGTCCATGACGCGGCGAAAGAGAACAGGTATGGGACCCAAGCGGCTGCGAATCCTGGCGATGTCCAGTCCCAAGTCGGAACGGTCGCCTCCTTGCTTTGTCTGACCTGCCTCACCAGCAGCCAGATAGCTGCTCCAAGTCCGAGGACCTGGAGGAAGCCCCAGGTCATGACGAGCTTGACTCTGACGGACAGGCTCTTGAGGTCGAGAATCGATCCGACAAGACCGAGTGTCATTATAGTGAGCAAGGGCGTGATGAGCGAAGTAAGACCCCGGACTCGGACCGAGAAGTCTGCGCGATATCAGCTTTTGTCGGCTGCATGGAAACGCCGGTCTCTACTCACGGACAGCGAGGTATGTCGAGGTCCATGAGGGAATGAACAAGGATTGCGACCAGAGAAAGCAGCCTGTGTATGCGAGCCGTCAGCGAGATGTAATCGCCAGGTCGCGGGAGCATTACTCACAAGCTATGATGCGGGGGTTCTTTAGTTCAGCAATCGTCAACCAGATTTCCCGGAAGAAGCCTTCGGCTGGGAAAGCGGGCACAGGCAGCCTATCCTTTCGTTGTACTTGCTTGGGGTTTGACAGCAAGAGGGCGACAATCGGTGCTATCGCATTCAAGCCGACGAAGACGAGGAAGCTAAAAACATCAGTCAAGTTCGGTTGGTTCCTGGACTCACGTCTTGGGCTTAAGACCTCCGATCTCATTCAAGTCAATGTTTAGGCCAAGGTTGATAGCGCCGCCGATGCATGTCGCCAGCTGGAAGAGCGATTGCCAGATAGCAAGGTATCGTCCCTTATACTGCGGCTCAGAGTACAGCATAGTCACGGCCGCTTCGGACACCCAGAAGATTCCTGAGGTCGCGCCGCAGATGATCGCCCCGGCGACCAGGAAGGGTTGATTGCCGGTCGCCGAATTTTGGTACAGAGCCGCCGCGTAGAATACATAGCCAGCAGCACCGAGGGAAAGACTGTATCGGGGGCCGATCTTTGATAAGGTTCCAGCTGCGCCGGGTCAGCACAAATGACCAAAACAAGGTTCGATGGGAAGCAAGACTTACTTGCGCAGAGCGCCGAAGGCACGATCAAAGCATAAGCCAAGGCAACACTGGCGTTACCAATGTTGACGTTGGCGAGACCACCGGCTCCCACAGCGGCGAGAGAGGAATATCTAGAGTGTTATCAGTATGAATTCAGATATACAGGCGCGTCAGGAGTTTCACTCACGCTCCGGGAGCCAAGAAAGAGGTGAAGCCGACAATCAAGATCTGCGCCAGAGTACTCCTGAACCACTGAATCTTTCGTGGCTCTTCAGCGACGATGAACTCGTTCACCTCACCACCACCATAGTATGGCTTCTCCTTGTCGATTTGTTGGTCCGCCGACATGTTGCGATATGTCGAAGTATCGTTGGTGCAAACATCATCTCCATGCATGATCGACGCGTTGCTAGGGTTATATACCTGATCGATAAACCCTCAGGCTAAGTACCACTCCCTTGGACACCCTAATTGAACAATAGAACCAGTAATTGGCTATTGGTAAGATCAAGCGCGCTCATGGTGTAGCAGCGCTTTTGCAACTGTTAAGTGGATTTCGGATAACCGGATCCACTTGGCACGGCATACTGGCCGATAAGCTTACTTCATGCACCTGAGCTGACACCCGAGCCCCCATGTATATATGCTTATCATTGGGCGAAGCACATAGCAGAGGTTGTCTGGATTGAACAGATACACCCCACACGAAATGACTACGATAGCGCCAAGTAAGTTCGGTTGTATGTAAGATCGTTGCTGAGGAATGTAGCCCCCTTGTCCACTCAAGCCACGCCGGCTCTGTTCTCCCTCCCTCACTGCACGGTGATTGTTTCTGGAGGTGGCAGAGGCTTAGGCTTATCAGTAGCCCGAGGCTGTCTGGAAGCGGGAGCGCATGTCGTTGGCATCGACTTGCTCTCACTGCCAACTGAGCCCGAGTGGTCCGAGTGTCAGGCTATCGCTAAGGCGAGCGGCCTGCGACTGTCCTATCATGTCCTTGATGTCAGCAACGCGGAAGCTGTCGATGTGACCTTTGCTAAGATCTTCAAGGAGGCCCCGGAGCACGCACCCATCAAAGGCATGTTTCTTGCTGCTGGCGTACCCTCGAGCCTGTCCGTGCTCAACTCGAGCATCGAAATGTGGCGGAAGGTCTTCGACGTCAACGCAGCCGGATCGTTCCTGTGCTGCAAGGCATTCGCGAGAGAATGGCTGGACCGTAACAAGGTGGACGGCAGTCCCGGTGCTGGCGGCGCAAGTATTGTCTTGACAGCCAGTGTCGCCGGACATGTCGCCAACAGGCAAATCCCTTGTTCCGCATATTCGGCGAGTAAAGCTGCCGTGATTCACATGGCTAAAAGCTTTGCGGCGGAATGGGGACGGCTGGGGATTCGAGTGAACGTGAGTTGATTGTATGCGTATTTGTGCGACACGAGAGACAGCTGGGCTGACCTCCCATTGATAGGCTATATCACCCGGATACGTAAGTCTGAGAAGCTGAATCTCCAATAGGCCGTAGAAACTGACTGTAACCGCACAGATCAAGACGGTCATGACCGCCGGCATTGTGGCGGCTCGTCCCGGCTACGAAGAAGCCATGGTCAACTCGACCTTGTTGGGACGAGCAAGTACCGGTGATGAGTATAGAGGTGAATCCCACACTTCAGCACGCGAGATACGAAGACTGACCTCACTGCAGGCCCTGTTGTTTTCTTGCTGTCCGAGGCTAGCTCCTTCGTGATCGGGGCGGACATTGTGGTGGATGGTGGACATGCCGCGTAGATACCTCGCAGCGTCATGAGGGCCGACCGGGCCGCGGACAATGCAGATTGATAATCCATGACTGATAGCATGGCGAGAGAAGCCACATGTCACGGTCCTATGCCAGGCCGATGTGCCGCCGGAAGATGGCAGGCGGAGTGTACAGGTCTTAGCGAGTCCGCAACGAGATTTCCACTGTCTCCTATCGAATGCTGTGGCTTATTTAGAGTGAGAAACGCTGTAGCTCCTTGCCCTAAAGCAGGGAAAGGACTCGAGAATACATTTTGATGCTGAAATGAACAACAGCACCATTTGCGTTATTACAATCTGAGTGGGTACATACACGGACGGTTCATGCCGGTCACGTGACTCGCTCCTCTGCGGTGTGACGTGAACCGCGACAGTGACAACATCCAATTCTCTAGCTTCACTGCCTTCAATCTCCGAACAGTCTTATAACTTCTCGCTGTCACATCTTCGACCAAGCTAGCCTGATCAGCTCCTTCATTGGCCGATTGCCCTCGCCTTACTGTTGCTGTATCCGACATCATGGACGGTGAAGATATGCAAGTCGACCCTGCACCTGTGGTCGCAGCGGAAACCGACCTCCTGGTCTCGCAATTGGGCGAGGTCCTGGTGGAACTAGAGGAAGAGCCAAACGACGTGCTGTTGATCCGTCGTCAGATCCAACTTATGACAGCCCTCAACATGCAGTCTGAGGCTCTAGATTTCTACTCTCGGCTCGCCTCTCTTGTCATGCTGGATGAAGGTGGGTCTGCCGATCTCGTCCCATTAAATATAGCTGATGATCGATGTTTTAGATACCTGGCTGTTCTCCCTCGAGACATTGATCTCCTCATCTGCCAGACCTCTGAGCCTCGACGACTTTGTGAGCGTACTGGAGAAGTTCGACCAAGCTGAGAATGACTACTTTTGTGAGCGTCTCAGCCTCTTTTCTGGTCCGACTCATGATTCCAAGCTGATCTGTTGAATATCGAGAAGCCATTCCTATCCTTCTGCGACATTTGGAGTTCGTCATCGCTTGCTATCCTCATGCAACCTTGTCAAATAGTGCATCAGAGGATGGCTCACAGCCGGCACCGATCCCGGTAGACCAAGACGTTGCGGAATTTCTATCGGCAGAGACCACCCGAGGTCTGATCAGCGGGATCGTGCAGCGAGCGAGAGGGTTACTTAGTGAAAGTCATAAACTTTGGAACCCATGGCTGGAATGGGAGAAGACGTTCCTGGAAGATCCAGCTGAACGGTGAGCACACCAAACGGAGGAACCGGCTGATCCAATTGAGCAGCACCGATGCTCTTGAACGGATTCATGCGATGTACATCGAACGACTCGCAACGCCGCATCTCGGTGAGTTCCTCAGGATGTAAATCACCTGCTGACGGCTCAGACATCGATCAAACGTCGAGTGATTATTCCACCTTCTGCTCCCAAACATGTCCGGACGAATACGAGAGCCGGATGGTCCAGGCAACCGAGTCGTCCCAATCCGCCAAAACGAAATTAACCGGGGAGAAACGGTACGGCAAGACAAGGGAGGACTACGAACAACAACTGGTGAGCTCACAGTAACAGAAACAACGCTGATCAGATCAGGCATACGCTACGGACCTCGCGACTCAGGTGCAATCGCTGGTCGAATATGCGACCTGGGAGTCGGATGCGCGAGCAAGATCGAGTGGAAAAGGAAAGAAACCTACGGCGGATAACGATCTTACTTGTGCCGCATACGAGCGTGCCGTAGCAGCTTATGCCAAAGCTGCATATATGACGCAGTCTGCGATCGACCATCTTCAACTATCCGCTGAAGCACAGCCAGAGAAACCCAAGGGCAAAGGGAAAAATAAGGAGAACACGGAGTCGATCGCAACAAATGATCAGCTCAATGCGACTAGCCAAGCTCTGCGTGCATACAAGGACGCTGAAGCGTCAATATGGCTGAAGTATGGAGCTTGGGCGGTAAGTTGCAATGTAAATCGAGCCACCGCTGACGTGTTCAGGTCGAAGTCGGTCTCGTCGATGTCGCTACCAAAATCTTCAGCAGAAGCGTGCGGGCCTGCCCCCACAACGGCGAGGTCTGGTGCCAGAACTTGCTGTACCTGGTGAGTTCTATTAATCCTGATTGTGTGCTAATGATGTCCTCAGGAACAAAATTCTGCGGAACCAGCTGAATTAGCAGACGTGTTTGAGAGATCATTGTCTCTTGGACTACTGTCTTTCCCAGGAGACCGTGTGGCGGATGTCGTGTCAGTCGTACTGTGTCGAGCGTCGTCGGAAAGTCGTGCGGAATCAGCTGGGGAAGACATCATCAAGGAGGACGATTCAGAGTTCCACGTGCCGGTGCTCAGCACTATAACGAGGGGAATGGAGCTTGTCACAAAGAGTGAGTGACGACTGTATAAAGAACGATTGCTGACATGCACAGTCAACCAAAGCGGCGACCCGAGCTTGAAGTTGGAAAAGTTCTTAGTAGCATGGGTGAGCATTCTTCCCACACCATATCGTTTCAGTCCGGTCTGACATGCTTTCAGGCTGAATCTCGCGCACCTCAACACCTCGAGGAAGTACTGGGATTGGTACAGCAGCCCTCAAAATCTCGATCAATGTCATATCAAATGACACTTCTACTTACAGACGTTCTATCGTAAGTTCACCTCATACCGAGCCTCTGCTGACGTGCAGCCGATCCGGCAATGTGGAGGCCGCCCGAGAAATGTTCCAGAAGTCGATACAAAGATCCAATCTGGATTGGCCCGAAGCGGTATATGAAGCGTATACGCTGTTCGAAAGCATCCATGGCTCGCTCGCGGATATTCAGGACGCGGAGAAACGGATCGAAAAGGAACGAGAGAAAGTCATGCGCAGGAGAGAGAAGGCTGCTCAGGAAGTTCAAGCCGTACAAGAGCAAGATGCGGGCATTCAAGCAGCTGTGGCATCCGAGACTGTACAGCCGGTGACGACTCAAGCAGCTGTCCCGGTAGAGGACAATGCCGTCGCAGAACAGAACTCTGCACCTGCCGATAACGCGGTCAAGAGGTGAGCTGGCCCATTCTCGGGGGAATCAGTAAGCTGACCTCACCATAGGGACCGGGAGCACACAACCGTGCTCGTGAGCGGGCTGCCTAAAGGGGTCGCTCAAGGAAGAATCCAGTCGTTCTTCACAGACGTAAGTGCAAACATTGATGGCTTCTGTGCGCTGACCATCCGTTCCAGTGCGGTCCGATTCGTGAAACGACCATCATTTCCGACAATGATGCCGAGCATGACGCTGCATTGGTCGAATTCTCGCGGGCCGATGCTATACCGAGCGCTCTTGCGAAATATCGCAAGAAGTTTGATGGACAAGAGATCTATATATCGATGTTATGGCGATCTACCCTTTTCGTCACCAACTTTGCTCGGGACGCCGACGATGCGACACTTCGACAACTATTTGGTCAAGTGGGTCTGTCCTATTTGATGAGGCAAGAGTAATTTTGCATGGCTGATTCATATTCCACCGCCTGTAGTACGGACGGATACTGCAGACGCGATGGCCTAGCCGAAAGTATGCCGATTCGAGGCGGTTCTGTTACATAACGATGGAGTCTCCGGTGAGTCGAATCACGAGACATTTCAGGTATAGACTGATCTGCAGAGGAAGATTGGGCTTACTTTTGTTTCTTACTGATCGTCATGCCGTAGGCTGCGGCCCAAGAAGCTCTGTTGCTGCACGGCTATAAACCAGAGGGACAAGCGTTCGGTATGACCGTTCTGGTATCTGACCCTTCCGCCAAGACGAAACGTAGTGATGCGGGGCAGACTACCTTGTTCGTCGGCGGCTTGAACGCCAAGACTACTGAGAATGATGTGCGAGCCCTTTTCAGCGCAGTGAGTATTCTACTAAAGATGTGACCCAGTACGCCAGGACTGACTAACGCGTATCGCAGCATGGAACTATCCGCCATATCAAATTAGGATGGAACCCTGAAAAGAAGGTTTGCAAAGGGTTCGCATTCGTAGACATGGATTCTGAGGTATGTTCTCGTCTACTCGGTCGGAGTAGTCTCTGTACGAGGCAAGCTGACTGACCACACATGGCCGCTCTGCAGGCCGAAGCCAAGGCATGCTTGCAATTGCACGGTAACCAGTTCCAGGGCAAATTGCTGAAAGTCGAGATCAGCGATCCCAATCATGCAAACAAGAAGCCATCAGACAGGTTAGTCTCTGTAGAACTTCTGTACTTTTCGGGGCTCATCATACAAACAAGTGCTGACACTGCGCACACCACATGATTTGTCAATAGGAGACCGGAAGAAGCTGCCGATCGACGAGCGCGGTCGGTACGTCTGGCGAACTTGCCTGACAATACACAGGAGGGTCTACTGCAACAAGCTCTGGAGAAGGTTGTGCCTGTGAAACGACTGGAATTGTTCGCCAAGTCTCGCGAGGCGGTCGCCGAGCTCACTTCTCAAGCTGTACGTGTGATGACGACAGACCCTGAAGGGGAAATCGGTTGTGGTCGAAGGGCTGAAGTTGAGCTGATTGGGTCATCGTCTGAACACATTTATAGGATGCAGGCAAACTTATACTTCGGACGGAACCATTCATCTTTGATGGACGAGAGATCGAAATCACCGAACAGAGTGGCAGACCAAGCCACCCAACTCCGGCTCCAGCCGCAACTCAAGCTACAGCTACGGCCACGGCGACATCTTCGGCTCCTGCTGCTATCACTGCTACCTCTTTTGCCCCCCGAGCCACTAGAAAGGGCAAGGTCCTGGCTAAACCTAGACCAACAGCGGTCATTGCGGCAGCTTCTATTGCCAACAGCAGCGGCAACGGTGCTGTTGCTCAGGCTCAGGCTCGGGGTCAGGATGATTTCAGAGCGCTGGTGGCTAGCAAGAATAAGCAGAGGGAGGAGAAGTTGGCTGATGCGAAAGGGGAGAAGAGAAAATCTGACCCCGAAGCAGGAGATCGAGATGAAGATTCGGAAGCCTCCAAGCGTGCTCGAACATGACGAATATCATAATAAGTCAACAAATGACAGATATGCATCCATCATGTCATCAGAAAACATAGATGGATGATTGTGACTATGACACACTAGGCCAAGCCGAACAGGCGTCTCCACCATCTCTTGAAGCGGAACCAACCGCCACCTTGCCATCCTGTCGTCCTCGTATCTGTGCCCACCCAAACCCTGCCGGTGCCGTATCTCGATACCCCTTCTTCACTCTCAATCTCGACTTTAGGCACCCTGATCACCTTGGGTTCAACCGAATCCCCTTCGGTACCCAACCCCGAGCTAGTTCCGGTACCGGTACCCAGGGCGATGGCGTCCCACCGTGCTTCTTCCATGGCTTTGATCCCTCTTCCAGGTCTAATAAATGGGAATCTCACGTCGGATTTCTTGCTGATAAATCTCGGGAACAAGCCCAACAACCTCTCGGCTTCTTCGTCCGAGATATGAGCAGGGAATATCCACAGTCTGAATCGGGGTTGATTCAGATCCGCTTCTTCAGCCGCTATGTCATCTTCGGTCGGTTCTTCATCGTCCTGGTCCTCGTCTTCGTCATCGTCCGCAATGGCATTGGGTACAAGCATCAGGCCATCACTGCTCGTGCGGTGGCTTAGCAGATGGACCCGATCTTCGGAAATCCGGTGACGCGGTACTGGTGGCCCTGGATGTTGAGCAGCTGCAGCAGCAGCCTGTTCGAGAGTCTCGACGATCGAGCTGCTATGCGGAAGCAGAGGCAATTCTGGACTGTTACCACTTCCAGACGCCGGGCCAGCAGCACCTTGTCCGTCAGACGATGATCGAGACATCTGAAGCGGGTTCGGTATCGTCATCACCTGACGACGAGACGGCGGTGGCGGTGGTGCTGGCCCACGGCGTCCTGAGCTTGAGCCAGTCCCTGCTGGGCGTGGACGCGGATGATCGATAAATGGATCTGATGAAGCTCGAGAACGTGAATCATTTCCTGAACGTGTACTCTTCGGTGGTGGTGTTGAGCCGTTGCCATTCAGCAGTAGTTCCTCGGTGGCGTCCGAATGCTCGGCGTTGGTGAAGCTCGGCAGTTGGTGGTTGGTAGATCGTCTGGATCGGGCTTCGAGGTACGATCGAGGCAGAGTTCGAATACGACGTAGTTTGGGCGGAGAGGTCAGAGGCTGGTCATCGAAGCCCAAGACACCTTTCAATAGGGTCACAGCTTCATGCATGAACTCGGTGCCGCTGCAACGTGATCGTTTTCGACGCCCAAATTCAGTGTCAACATCAACGAGGACAACGCAGAGTTCCGGTACTCGCAACTCACCCTGACTCCAGAAAAACAGCATCGTCAATCTCCCATACGACCCTACTTGATCCACCACCACCTCGCTCAGGCCCTCCACGACTCTGCAGCCGCAATGTTCCCCACAGACCTCTGAAGAAAGGTTCGACGCCTCCCGTCTCGCTTGTACACCAGGTCGATATGAATTGCTTGGTCCTCTCGTACCTCTCGCTCTTCGCACCTGGGGCAAGAAGCTGCTGCCTCGCCAATGGCGTCAGGGAAGCCGAAGCGATTGTACTAGAAATCAAGGCGTGAAATGAGGAAATTCTCAATCGGAGATGGTGCAGGTGCGCCAGAGATCGTAGGGACGATTGGAGGCGGGTGTAAGCTGCTCGATGGGAAGGCGGCAGGGCTGCCAAGGTCAAGGAGATGTAGTCTGCTGATTCGGCGGGAGGTGAGGGTGAGAAGTAGAATAGACGGCAATGATGCGCGAACATTTGAAGATCCTGCAGAAAACGATTGGAAATCAGTCTGTAAATCACACAGCGGAGGGAGGAGCACGCCTGTTCGTGTGTGTTTTCGTACGTGTGGTGGCCAGCTCACCGATGGCTTCGGACTGCTGACACCCTCGACTCTGCCGTATCCTCCGACGCCTTCCCTTCCACTATATATACTCCCTAATGGCGGTGGACTCGTCACACCGCTGCTGTTCTTGCGTGAACGGGACACGACCGATCTTTGTTCTCCTGCCGAGCCCTGACGCGTCACAGGCGGTGGCAACACCGAAGATTCGTTCGATCCCCTCCTGGTCGACCATTGACCACCACCGCCGCCAGGCCTAGCGGAATGGGCTCTCGACCCAGGCGTGATGGGGGGCGATCTCACGCGTCTCGGAACTACATTGCCGGTGGAACTAGACCCAGGGCCACCCGTAGCGGCTATAGCGGCCAATCCACCCGGCCTTGCTCTACTTTGACTGTGAGACTGGTGCTGATTGGGCGACTCGAGACTCGTTGGGAGGTTGTACGAGAATCCAGGCTTGATGGGCGAATGGCCTGCAGAGCGGATCGACGAGTTCGAAGAGTGCGCGTGATGCGTGTGGGTATGGGTGTTGACGCGCAGAGGTGGGGGTCGAGGTGGTGCTCTAGAGGAAGAGGATGGAGGGGACGGAGGATAGTCTCCATGAAGCGGGGGCAAAGTTCCCGCTCGAGACATGGTGGAGGGTGTGATGTAGGCTGACTGAACTGAAGTGATACGTGAACTTGAGAAGCGGTCAACGTTGGGTTTGAATAGGCGAGGCGATACGAGCCGTTCCTTTTATACGGTACGATACGATACGATACGATGCCAAGGCGGAAAGGGCAGATGGGGGGACGCGCGAGAGTAGGCTTTGTGAGTTTGAGTGCAAGGATTCGGACTATGCAAAAGAATGGAAGAAGGGCATCAAAGGGATGTTGTTGATGATTGATTGAATGGTTGAAAGACGTTCTTCAGTTCAGGAATGACGCGCGTGTGCGGTGCATTGCGTAGAAGCGCGACGGAAACGAGTAAAGTTTGTAGATACACATACACATAACTCATACACATGCGGTAGCTCACTCGAGCACTATGCATGTCACCTATTACTGTGGCTATGACAATCTCGCATGTACTGTACGTATCGTGAAGATGACCATCTCTGCTATTGCCGCCATCGCTGGGCGAAAGTCAAGGCAGCCAATAATCCATGCCATCGATACATGCGCAAATCATTTGGTATAATAATACATTGTACTTGATTCAACCACTTCCAGTCCGGTATTCTACAATGACTACATTCGCTTACTTTCGGTCTCTAAGATGTGGACCACAGCTTGTCAGTGCAACTCTTCACACGTAACTCGTATGCGTCAAACCATAACTCACCGGTTAAGGAAGACGAAGCCAGCGTTCAAGTAGGTAGCTATCACACCAAAGGCGGATAGATAAACCGGTCAGCTACGACCTTCTTACACGGAATGCGTCCGGAAGAAGATAGCAGTTGATGACTCACCGTAACCCAACCAGGCGCAGTAAGGGGCGAGGAACCAGGTGGTGCTGAAGGGAGTGTTGAGGCCGTGCATCTTGACGGTCATGGCGGTGACAGTGCCGAAGAGGGCCAAAATGTTACCGAGGGCCAACTCCTTCTTCTGCGCACCGAAGAAGAGAGGTGACCAGAGGAGGTTGATACCGAGCTGAGCGTAGTAGAGCTGAAGGGCTTGGTCGGCCTGGGCACTGCGGAGACGTGACGAGATAAGGGTCGGTCAGTGTTTCAAGGCTGTCGGGCGTTTGGGAATGTTGTGAGCACGACTCACGTTCCGCCGGGGGTAACAGCGGCGTCAAAGGCTCGGACGGTCAAGTGAGAAGCGTAACCCATCAATCCGTAGAGGACGGTCCAGACCTAGTAACAATGTCGAAAGTCAGCAGCTGCCCACTTGGGAAATTTCCAATGATCCGCAACGGCGCAGGCCTAACTCACAGGACCAAAGACCTCCTTAGGGGGGTTCCCAGGAGGAGGAGTCATGGTGGTGAACCAGTTGCTCCTGGAAGACTTGCCCGTGACGAATCCACTGGCCATACCAAGACCGATGGGAAGGCCAACTACAATTTGTAAGTATTCGCCAGATAGACGCATGTCAGCGGCAATCGCCCTAAGCACCGTTTGAATTCAAACGAGTGGGAAAGTGGAGAAAGAGTGGTGTACTGACCGGCCAAGAAGGGGTTCCTAGCGACCTCGAAAAGGACTTCGGGGAGAGGCGACATTGTTGACTGTGTTTGTTGGTTGATGAGTAAGTGGGAACGGAGTTCGGTGTATATTATATGCTTGTATGCTAATGATATGAAGAGAGAAAAGGGCTAGAGGGGGAAATAGTGGAATCCGGAGGATGGAGGATGGTTTATATAGCTGTACGTCGTAGATTACATCAGGTGACGGACGGATCAAACCAGAGTCGGCACACCGACACTAACAACTTAGAAACATCATCACCCGGTAAATACCCTGTGACCAGATGACGTAGTTGCCCGTAGTGTTCGTAGTACTGGAAAGAGAACTAAGTTATGTTATGTAATGACGGAGCCATCCAGGAATGAACAAAGCACGTGGCACCCATGCTACCAGACAGAGTACCGGCTCAAGAGGTTTGCCGCTGAAATTTCAGTGAACGGTATAAGTACGCTTCGATGATCACAGAGATCTTCATAGCAGGTTTCTTCAACAGACCAGTATCGGGTTCGTACAGCATCAAGTCACCAAACGCATAATCCATCACCATGTCCAGAAGAGTAGGGGAAGGCTACATAGATACCGCCGCACCGGAGCGGGAGCCTACCCACGATCTCGCCCACCAGGTTCCCGGCAACAACAGTGATAGTGCGGACCAATTTCAGGATGCTGCATCGAGCGGGTCCAGCGTAGAAGAAGAGTCTGAAGGTGAACCGTTTCAAGATAACGAGGATGTCTCGGAGATATACGATGATGGTGACGCCGAGAGACTGTCTCGGAGTGGAGAGGAGCCGGATGACGAGGACTGGGACGTTGATGATGAAGATTGGGAGCTGGCGAACGGGGGTAAGTGGTTCATGTTCACTCATTGCTGCTATTCGCCAATGATCTAATCGTCTTAGCTCGTTTTACATCTTTCTTGGTTAGACTTCACCAAGCAGTATAATAGAGTGCGACAGCAACATGCAGCCACGAGCGGAACAGCTCCCTTACCAGCCCGAAATGCTCCTGGCGTTCAACAAAACGCTTCGGCCACGGCTCAAAAGGGTTCGACCTCTGCTTCTGGTTCTGGTTCCGGTCCAAAGCCCAAAATCAACAACATCCTGGCGAGCGTGGGAGTAGCTACCAACCCTAAGTTGTCGGCGGTGAAGCAAGAGAAGGACAAGAGTGATAGGGCTACGCAGGATCAGGTGCTTGATGCGCGCACGAGGCTGGTCTTGGCTGGATTGGTGAATCGGAATGTGATCGGCAAGATCGAGCGATGTGTCAGCACAGGTAAAGAGGTGAGCTGAGCGGGGGCCTTGCAGTCTGTCTCTGATGGTTGAAGTACATGATATCAGATTACCGGTAGCTTGTGCTAATTTGATCTCTTATGATCCTGTCTCGTATCATGGCTGGCGAAATAGGCAAACGTATACTACGCGTTACCAGGAGTAGCAGTCAAGATTTACCGGACATCCATCCTGAACTTCCGCTCAAGAGCAAACTATATCGTCGGAGAACAACGTTTCAGGGGGGAGTATACATCGTCAAAGAACCCAAGGAAGATGATTCGAGTCTGGGCAGAGAAAGAGTTGAGGAATCTGAGGAGGTTGGTAGCTGGCGGTGTGAGGGCTCCAAAGGTGCATGATTGTAAGGAGAATGTTTTAGTCATGGATTTCTTGGGTCACGGCGACGAGTGAGTAGGGAGTCTTCTACAGTACTGACATCAAGTTCCCAACAGCACATAAAAACGGACGAGGTACTGATGTTCTGTTTCGATCTCTTTGTGCCTGCGACAGTGCTTCGCCGCGATTGAAAGACGCAGAGATTGATCCCGAACTCGCAAAAACGCTGTACAACGAATTGATCATCGCTGTCCGGCGGATGTACCAGCACTGTCACTTGGTTCATGCGGATTTGAGTGAATACAACATCTTGTGGGTATACACTTGCTCTGGAATAAGGATGGGATATGCGTCGTTGACACCGAACTATGCTTTGTCCCATATCGTATCGTATAGACTCCACGAGGGCCATTTGTGGATCATCGACGTCTCCCAATCTGTAGAGCACGATCATCCCAAAGCCTTCGACTTCCTTCGAGCGGACCTGGCCAACGTCGAAGACTTCTTCAGCCGGCGCGGTGTCGCGTGCCTCGGTCTTCGACGCGCGTGGGAATTTACTGTCACTGAGAACATCGGTCTTTCCCACGAAGAAGAGGCCAACTCTAACTCTGACCCTGACTCCGCCGAGGTGGACAAGAAGCTTGTGGGGATATTGGAAGAGTGGATCAAGCAGCCTTCGAACGAGGTGGACGATAAGGTGTTCATGTCTTCTTATATCCCGAGGACGTTGGCCGAGGTGTATGATCCGGAGAGAGACGTGGACGTACTGAAGCGAGGTGATGGGGATGATTTGATTTATGCGGGAGTGACGGGCCTCAAGCTTGCCGATGCGTCATCCAGCAATACGGGGACGACGACGACAGCGCCAGCGCCGGCGTCTGCCTCTGCCTCTGCCTCCGCGTCTACTCGCGTGCAGGATGAATCCGGTGGTGATGTCGGCAAGGATGAGCGCGGCGAGGCGGCGGTGGACCGAAAGGGCGAGAAGGCGCAAGAGGAGAACAGTCAACAAGTCAAGGATCACAGTGATGACGTTGGCGAGCGAGAGGGTGAGGTCGAGGGTGAAGATGGCGATGGAGGAGATGGAGATGGAGATGGAGATGGAGACGGAGACGAAGACGGCGCGGACGACGATAAGAAATCACGAGGATTCCGACATGAGGACAGAGATGCTAAGAAGGTGAGTGGGACGGTCCAAGGGGGAAATTGCCCTTGGCCTGTCAAATCGTCCGATACCCGATCCAAGATATTTGATCGTATTGAAAATCACTCATCTAAGACAAGATCTTATGCTGATTTGTGGAATTTGTCTCCTGTCTGTTCATCTATCTAGGAACGCAAAAAAGCCGTCAAGGAAGAGAATAGGGAGAAGAGGAAGAACAAGATGCCGAAAGCTGAGAAACAGCGTCTGATGAAGAAATCCCAAGGTCACAAGTAGATCAGTCCTGGGGATGAGCATAATCACATAATCATCGTTGTATACAACCTGAATATTCCCACTTGGATGTCATAATACACACTCACTAGCTCACTGTGTATGTGTGTGTCCAGCACGACCAATTTGACGAGCAAAAGATAAGACATTTAGTAGTTGAGCTGATCCGGTGTCCATATTTTATGGATGCATGAAAGGTGGTTGATACGATCGACTCGGCTGACTAAGGGCCGCCTTTATCTATATCTATCAGGCGATGTGCTCGTCGGAGGAGTGATTGTGACTGTGAATGTGCGGATGCGCGGTGGAATAGTGAGTTGTTACGAACAGATATGCTACATACAGTAGTATACAATACCGACCATTGTATTATATGTTCAGATTCCTGTTGGATCTATTCTGACTGATGATCGATGTGATAACTATGCTACAATGTAGAAAAACGGGATATGAATGGTGTTTGGCGATCAACCTGTACACGATTTGCGATCAACGCACTAGAAAGAATCGAACTTTTGGGCGTGAATCTGCCCAGCCAAGCCAGGCCAGGCCGAAGTCGAAAGTCGATTGATTACAATGTGATTGTTTTTTAAAAATCAGCGTCAATGCGGAAAACTCTTCGCGATAATCTGCCGTCGTCGTCCCCGTCGGCAGTACCATGACCGCTGATAGAAGGTGTTCCGGATCGAGAGACGTTGGCGAGCTGATATGATGAGACTCGAGATTCGAAGAAGTCTGTGGTGTAGAATACAAAGCGTGGACGAGAAGGGAGAAGCAGCGTTCCGTGTCAGCTGATGCCTAAAGCTTTGTACATGGCGTACAGATGGATAGAGTGCTGGATTGATCGAGACCGTCTTGTCTATTCGCGAGCGACGCATCGACTCACTCGCTTTGCCCTGCAAAGATATCAGCTCCATCCAGTCGAAAGGATTGGTAGCATTGTAAATCTTTGGATATCCAAGATCTACCACGAGACGGTCGGCGACAAATTCGATATATTGGCACATGAGCTGTGAGAGGTGCTCCGCATCAGCAGGAGCTCCAGCTCATCCTCGAAAGTCATCCCAAGGAAGGATCGTTCAAAAAGGGGGATCTTCAGATCTTCAGAGAGATCGCACTCACATCCGCATTGATACCGATCAGAGCACATGGTAATGCGTCGGTGAGAAACTCCTTCTCGATAGCCACGGCTTCTTGCACGATCTGGTGGACCTCGTCTTCCGGACAACGGTGTCTGAGGTGATTGTATAGCTAATCAGATGAAGATCGTGAAGGTATCAGCACCACACATGTCATGATCGCCCAGAAGACACGGAAGATTGGTCTTTGGTCAAGCGCTGCAAGTTATACTCACCAAACAGGCGAAATCGGTATGCGTGCCCTCATCTCGGCTGATCAGCTCATTGGAGAAAGTCAAACCAGGCATGAGTCCTCTCTTCTTCAGCCAGAAGATAGCCGCGAATGAGCCCGAGAAGAAGATGCCTTCTACACATGCGAAAGCGACGAGTCGAAGACGGAAGGGCTAAAATTGTAGGATCAGAATCAGCTCGAGAAGCGGTATATATTTGATCGGCTCGTAGAAGTGAGATGTTGCTCACCATCTCATCCGTGATGTACTTCAGGGCCCAATCCGCTTTCTTCCGTACACAAGGGACTGCGGAAATTGCGATGAGAATATGAGCTAAAGCCAACGTACATATCGCGCGTGGACGACTAACTGTTCTCCATTCCCCTGAACAAGAAGTCTTTCTCCTCTGAATCCCTCACATACGTCTCGATGAGTAGACTGTATGTTTCCGAGTGGACTTGCTCCATCATCGATTGAAAAGCGTAGAACGCCCTAGCCTCTGCTATCTGTACGTCCATGGAGAACTGCGACACGATGTTTTCTGTTGTAGAAGGTAAGCCCAAAAATGGTCAGCTAACGGAAAACTGACGATATATCGGTGTGTGAATGGGCACGGAAACCGTACAGCAAACTCACCGCCTACAATGCCATCAGATGCCGCAAAGAAGGCCAATATCCGCAAGATGAAGAATCGCTCTTGCTCCGTCATCTTGTCGTTCCAGTCATCCAAGTCATGCCCCAGATCCAATTCTTCGGCCGTCCAGAACGATGCTTGAGATGCCTTGTATGCTTGCCATATCTATCACCAGACGGAGCTGCATGTCAGCTGAATTGTTCGTGAGATGATAAGAGCGCGATGAGGACATGAATAAATGGATCTTTGATATCTTTGCACACTCACCTCTCGATATCGGATAGGGAATAAGACGAATCTCTCATTTGACTCCCTCAATATATCTTCGTCCTCTTCCTCAGGGAATCTCCTCTTTTGCGTCTGTTCCTTGTCAGCAACAGCACTACCATCTACTCCTGATTCTGCATCCGGCGACACCTTATGTCCAGCACGAGCATCAGAGTCGCCTTGTGATCCAGGCTGCGACTGCGGCGAGATGTGTGTTCTGGCCATAGCCGTATCCACAGATCCAGCTGTGATGGTCGATGAAGAATCGTACATTGGTCTAGTGAGTCCGTTGATCCGTGTGATGTCGTTCACGTCATCTATCGAAGTTGCTGTTGAGCAAATTGACGATGAGGATGGAGAGGGCGATGTTGATCGTTTTTGTGTGGTTCTTGGCGTTGACGAGCTGGCAATGGCATCGGCGCTCCCGTTGGTGCGGGGTGATGAAGAAGGGCCAGCAGCCTGAGAACGATGCAGCGGATCTGGCGCTGTGAGCAAAGAGGTCGGCATTGTCTCTCTATGTTTTTGCTTCTTGATGATAGTACTGTACGATGATACAAAGAATACAAGGCTTCGGCTTCGGAATAGGATGAAACGTTCAAAGACAGGGGTAGAGCGAGGAGTGTAATGTTGTCGATCCCCGATCAAGCTACAGTCACAACCAAAATATCTCCACCATGACGCACGAACCCACATACCGCTTTGAGCCAGTGGCAAATTGTTTCTCATTATGTAAACAAAACAGGTACTTTCTATTCAACTTATGTAATATTCAATCTCTTGGACGAAAGCCTACTTAAGCGTCGGCAAACCCTTGATAACCTTGATTCGTCTGAGTCTGAGTCTAGGCAAAACGCGGCGCAAAATACGGCTCAGTCCCGACTGGGGACCGAATATATGGTTAAATAAGAACGCAAAGGATCTGATCAAAAGACAAAGCTCAAAAAGTCACATTCGTTGACTCTCTTCTGGTCTAACTCGTTGACTCTTCGCCTCTTCTCTTTACTCCAAAGTGTTCTCGTACGCATCGGCTCCGCTACCATGTCAGCACCCCGAGTCATCTCCCGACTCGCTTCGCGAGCGGCTCTTGCGCGTCGATCGCCCTTAGCAGCTACAGCTTCTCGACGGGTGGCCATCGCTTCCACCTCTACTCTCCCCGCTACTGCTTTTACTTCCATGTCAGTGAGGAACGGCTCCACGCTTCCTCCTCGATCAACGTCATTCACCAAGCCTACAGAGGAACACTTGAAAGACCTCAAGGCCATCCTGTCTACCCCTACTTCGCTGTTATCGACCCTTGACGGCTCGGCGACTCCCGATGATTTGGCGAGCTACAACGACGATTGGATGAATAAGTATCATGGCAAATCGCCCATCGTCGTCAAGCCCCGTACGACGGAGGAAGTGAGCAAGGTCATGAAGTACTGTTATGAGAAGGGATTGGCGGTTGTACCTCAGGGTGGTAACACAGGATTGGTTGGTGAGTCATAGCATCGCGCTTCCTGCGTTTCCGGTGATTTTCTAAGTTGCCACCTTGGACTTTTCACCACTCTCACCACTCTCGAGCGAATTCAATTTACCCGAAGTAAAATCTGTGTACTCCCGACTGAACTCTTGTGCTCGTAGCCATGAGGTGCTGACGGTCGCGCACACGCTCCGCAGGTGGCTCAAACCCCGTCCACGACGAGATCATCCTCAACATCTCCAACCTGAACAAGATCCGATCCTTTGACGAAGTTTCTGGCGTCCTGGTAGCCGATGGCGGTGTCATTCTCGAGGCCGCCGACCACGCTCTCGCCGAAAAGGGTTTTATCTTCCCCCTCGATCTGGGCGCGAAGGGATCTTGCCATATCGGCGGTAACGTCGCTACGAATGCCGGCGGATTGAGATTGCTTAGATATGGCAGTTTGCATGGAAGTGTATTGGGCTTGGAGGTCGTATTGCCAGATGGCACGATCTGGGACGGTTTGAGCAAGTTGAGAAAGGACAACACTGGTGAGTGTGGATCATGCCTTTTTCCGCTTCACGAACCAAACGTTCTGCTCCATTTTGTCTTTTCCTTGATCGGCCCGCGCTATGACATCAATCCTGACATGTTCCGCTGTCTGCTGTTCCAGGTTTTGACCTCAAGCAGCTTTTCATCGGTTCAGAGGGCACTATCGGTATCATCACCGGTATCTCCATCCATTGTCCTCGTCGACCGGCCGCCATGAACGTCGCCGTCTTCTCGCTCGACTCGTACGAGGCTGTGCAGAAGGTATTTGCGGAGGCTAAGGGGCATTTGGGTGAAATTCTCTCGGCGTTCGAGTTCTTCGACAAGCAGAGTGTGAGTGTCCGCCTTGACTCAAAGTATTCCAGGCTGCCGTTTCTGGTGTGACTTCCACTTGAATGTCCGCTTTGAGAAACGCCAGGCTGACTCGTCTGCGTTCATAAAATTGGCATCTAGTACGCTCTTGTCAAGAAGCACCAGGAGGAAAACGGCGGCGAGAGGAAGGTTTTTGACCAGGAGGGCGATTTCTACTGTTTGATCGAGACCGGTGGCAGCAACGCCGAGCACGATGAGGCTGTGAGTGGCGTTTCTATTTCAGCGTCCACTTCATTGCCACATCGCCGTATCCTGCATCGATATACATCTGCTTACCTGTCGTTTCATATACTTGTGTACCGTAGAAACTTACTGGCTTGCTAGAGCACCTCCTCGGTACCGAGATGGTCCTCGACGGTGTTCTCGCCCAGGACTCTACTCAGTTCCAATCCCTCTGGTCTCTACGGGAGCTCGTACCCGAATCAGCGGGCAAAGCAGGCTCGGTTTACAAATACGACGTCTCGGTTCCGGTAGGCAAGATGTACGGCCTGGTAGAGAAGATGCGGGCCAAGCTTCGTGAAGGCGGTGTGCTGGAAGGTGACGGTAACCCGGAGGGACCTATCAGGGCTGTAGCGGGTTACGGACATATGGGAGATGGTAATCTGCATATCAACATCGTTGCCAACAAGTACTCGGACGAGGTGGAGAAGATCATCGAGCCGTATGTGTATGAGATTGTTGGTGAGTAGGCGTGTTTTACAAGGGCCGTAGTTGAGGTTTGTCAACGACGACAGAGTATTGACTCATCTTTAATCTTTCACTTTGATCCCTCCTTCGCCTTCTTTTCCACTTTTAATCGGACATGACACCATCACGCCCCTTGTATAGCCGAGAACGACGGCTCCATCTCAGCTGAGCACGGTCTGGGAGTGATGAAGGCCCCTTATATCGGATACTCGAAGAACGACGTCTCGATCGAGATGATGAGGAAGATCAAGACGTTATTCGACCCCAAGGGCTTGCTGAACCCTTACAAGTACATCATCTAGATAGTTGTGAATCTCCTTCGGACTAGATATCATTACCACGGATGTATACTGTGGGCTTCAGTGTGCTTTTGAGATTGCTTATATCGCTCATGGGTCCGCAAAGGATACTTGTGACTCTTATGAGGTCCTCTGCATCTGATCATCAATGGATTATAGATTGGTGTGAATGTGGGTCTGTGCATAATCGCAATCCAGGCTTTGTTGTTGTTACAGATAATTTAGACAGAAGAGGTGGTCAATGCGCAAACCCTGAACTTTGTGTGGCGGCGTTTCATCGTTTCATCGTTTCATCGTTTCGACGCGTATGATCTGTTTCAGACACTGTAGAAGACAATAAAGGAGTGTTGATCTTTGAGGAGGATTTCACGCCTGTACTTCATTCCTTGTTCAGTCATCGATCTCGATCTGCTCTATACATGAATGCAACGTATGAAATACAACGCTGCCGACCACACCCCTGTCCAGGTCAGGTATGCAATGTGTGATCTCCCTGAAATGACCGCACCGAGCGCGATGATCCGTGCGCCGAACATCATCCTAGTTACTATCGAGGTCCATACAAGTGATGAGCATGGATCTTCTTCATGACCATAACCATGGAAACAAACTAAACTAAGCCAGAGGAGCTAACTCTCAGCCAGACATCTTCACCTTCACCTTCTTTCACTCATTCACTCATTCTTTCATTCTTGTCCACGCTCTTTCCCAAATCCTCCTCGCTCACCTACCCGTCGGCACCCCTACACTGTCCTCTCCAACCATCAGCGACTCCCTTTCCCAACGATTGTTGGTCGACCTTTGGCTCTCCATCGATTGATCATTGCGCACCTCCTTTTCCTTTGACCTGCGGAAGCTATTTCTTCCTCACCCCTCTTTACGGCAAGGTTTTGACTGTTGCTCAAGCAGTCAGCTTAGTCTCGCCCTCCGTCACACAGGAGATCCAGTAGTCGGAGCTCAGAAAGGAGAGATCTACTCGATACGGTACCCTCTCTCTTCGATCTCTCGCTCATTGTCCATTCGTATATCGTATTTCGGTCTCCCTGTTCGTGCTCTAGTAATCAGTCGCTCGACCACTGCGTGCGCCCGCACTCACAGCCCTCACCCGTCGCCGACTTCCATTCAATCGATCGGCCACAGATCGATCGATCATCAGTGTCATCATCGCCTTTGCCATTGCCTTTGCCTAGCTAGCTCAACGATTCAGCTCCTTTGTGGCCTCGATCAAGATTGGATCCCCTTGAATTCATCCGTCCTTCGTCCTTCGTTCTCCCATCTCCTCAGTCAGTTCCAACCTCGCCCCTTCGCCCTTTCTCCCCTTCTTCCCTGTCCTCGTCTCCACGGGCAAGTATCAGCTCTTCATCAACCACACAACGAGCGCCCAAATAGATCCTCTACCCCTTGTCTAGCTATCTCTTCGACCTAACCCTGAAAAACCGACACAGCAGGCCGCGCGATCTTTCATTCGCTCCTTTCACTCACTGTGAAAGCAAGTTAAGCTAGTCGATCCTTATCCACTGGCGAGAGGGGTCATATACAGCGGTGCTTTGACGCAGGAGAAACAAGTGCAAAGGGCCGCTTGATTCCCGTACAAAGTGAGTGGACAGCTCGCCATAACATTGTAACAACAGACCTTTTCAATCCCATTTTGTGATCGATCGCGCAGCTAGTAGAACCAGCAGAGCTTGACGACAACGCGCTGTACCTCACGCTACATAAACTTCCATGGTAACAGATCTAGTCCGAGAGACTGTCAGATCAGCACAGCGCGATTGACTGCAATATCATTCGCCTGTATTCACATAGAGCTCGACTGTCCTTGGCTTAGCAGCCGAATAAGTGTTTCTTTCCATCAACATCCAATCGCCGGCCTGAAGATACTCGCCTTGATCTACCTGCTTCAATACGTTCTTCTCATTGGACCACTCTCTCTCTCGGAATCCGATCCCGCCTGACCATACATACCACACTGAATCCGCAGAGTCAGTACTTGACTTCAGCCTCCCACGATGTCAGCAGCCACGTCCACACGTCGATCAGGACCCACTGAGGTTCGTCAAGTTGCCCCGGCTCCTGCGGCGGCTCCTCAGCCCGGTACTGAGGGGGCATCGCATCAAGGAGCGGCGCAAGCTCAAGAAAGGACAACGAAGGGGAGTAGCGCAAGTGCGCCTAGAAAGGTCAAGTTCAATGTTGGTAAGTGTAGGTTCCCCTGCCCTGGATGAAATGGTAAATCCGCAAGGACGCTTGAAGATGCGCAAAATTGCCTTTTCCAGTTCAGATGCGCTGTGGGGATGTCATTGGCGAGAGATTAGTTTCTGGTCTGTCTGGCACCTTCACAGCACCTTTATGCTTAAACGCCTTACCAATGTCTGAATCGTTCTTGCCGCCACTTGACTGAATCTGCACTTTAATCCGTCATTCGGCCAACGAGCACTCGCTAACACTGTTTATGATTGGCTGTATCGCCCACCCTCAGGCCACACATACCATGTCCTCGATGTGATCGGCGAAGGAGCGTACGGTGTCGTAGCTTCTGCCGTCCATCGACCATCGGGCACCAAAGTAGCCATCAAGAAGATTGCCCCCTTCGACCATTCGATGTTTGCCTTGAGGACATTGAGGGAGTTGAAGCTTTTGAAGTATTTCGCCGAGGAAGGAGTTAGCGAGAATGTGGGTGTGAAGCTGTCTCTCATACCGAATGTCTCTTCCTCTTTTTGACTGGAAGCTGATCACGTCTGACACGCTCATTCAGATCATCTCGGTGCTCGATATCATTCGACCTGCTTCATACGACTCATTCAAGGAAGGTGAGCTCGATACGGGAGCGAGGACGATAAGCGGAAATGTGAAGCATAGGACTGATACTGCCATTCTCTTGTCCTGCGCCTGCGCGATACTCGTCATACTATACTGCAGTCTACTTGGTGCAAGAACTTCTCGAAACAGACTTGCATCGAGTCATCCGAACCCAGGATCTCAGTGACGATCACTGTCAATATTTCCTGTATCAGACTTGCCGAGCTCTCAAGGCGCTTCATTCTGCCGAGAGTGAGTGCGATGATCTTCAGCCATACCTACAGTCCCATTCCACTGGAGTGTGGATTCAAGCTGGTCTCTCAGTCCTAATGCGGTACTACATGACCTCCTTCTAGTCATTCACCGAGATCTCAAGCCGTCCAACCTTCTCCTGAACGCCAACTGCGATCTCAAAGTATGCGACTTTGGTCTCGCTCGGAGCACTCAGACCGCTTTTCCGGCTGAGGGGAACATCCAAGGATTCATGACCGAATGTGAGTAGAGGACCATCGTTTGGTGGAATATGAGCGAAGACCGGCGCAGATGAGGCTTGCGGCTCGTCAGGAGTCCGTTGACGGATTGACTCTGCCGCAGACGTCGCTACCCGATGGTACAGAGCGCCAGAAGTCATGCTCTCCTTCAGGATGTACACCAAGGTGAGCCCTGAGCATGTGTGGAACTATGCGGACATAGTTGACTGGTATTGTATTTCTCGCCCGCTGGTATGATTAAAGTCCATCGACGTGTGGTCCGTGGGCTGTATCCTTGCGGAGATGCTGAGCGGGAAGCCACTTTTCCCCGGTCGAGACTAGTGAGTGCAGTCTGTTCCAGCTGAAATATCATCAGGGATGGTCCAGCTGACTAAGTATTTGCCTCGCACAACAGCCACCACCAGCTATCACTGATTCTCGACGTACTGGGTACGCCCACCATGGACGAGTTCCACGCCATCACCAGCAAGCGATCGAAGGAGTATATCAGGAACCTGCCGTGAGTGGATGAACGCACAACGGTATTCTCGGGTATTGGGCTGATGATATGACGGTACAACCCCGCTGTGCAGTTTCCGAAAGAGGAGGACGTTCGAGTCGCTCTACCCTAATGCGAGCCCGATGGCGATTGATTTCCTCAAGAAGACGCTCACTTGTGCGTAGATCCCATCTCCACCCGGAGCGTGCCAGTACCAGCTTTCCAGGGTTCAGGGTGCAAGGCTCAAGCGCTGATATGACACCGTGTTGTTTGTCGTTCTCGCACACAGTCGACCCTCGAAAGCGATTCACCGTCGAGCAATGCCTGTCCCACCCGTACCTCGACGCGTACCACGACCCAGAGGACGAGCCTTCGGCCAAGCCTTTGTCGCCCAACTTTTTCGAGTTTGATATGATGAAGGACGAGATCAGCCGAGAGGAGTTGAAGAGGCTGTTGTTTGAGGAGATTATGACTTTCGGAGGTAACTCGCAGTGATTGCGCTTGTGAAGCGATGTTGTGAGGCGATTGCGGGCGAGTGGTGCTCGAGAGGCCTCGAAGAACGGTAGCTGGTTTTCGCGGTTGGCCGATCTAACACCGGACAATCGGAGAACCCGACAATCGTATGTCTAGCACGATCCACGGAAAGAATGTCCGGTCATGGCAGGATCGGGAGAAGGTTCAAAGAAAAACCAGGACGAGAAACCTCGTCGCAAAGTTCGTTGGGTCGTTAACGGAACGACCGAGGGGGTTCGAGGAAAGCCATGGCATGGCGGCGAGTCGACGTGACATCGGAGTCGACGTGTATGTTTATACTGTACCAGATATCTGTAGTGCCCATTTTCCCTCTCAGAGACTGTTACTGTTCAGATCAAGTCAGATCGTTCTTGTTAGAGATTCAGTTCACGATTAGCGCTTGCATGCATCATCATCTGTGGCTCAACATACATTGATGAGAGGTCCAAAAGAGGCTTTGACTGTTTGGTGAGTATATGATAGGAGAACAGAAGGGAAAGTCAATGATGACTGGTTCTGAGACCAATGCGAATGGGCAAATGCATTCGACCAGAAACAACTGGGACTTCTTCTCTGCCGCCTCTTCATGGTTCAGGACCAGTCCATCGATGTGAGTGGTCGCCTTAGGCAACGGGCTCTTCCTCGGCTTTCTTCTTCTTCACCTCGACCTGTCAAAGGTAGATTATATCCAGTATCAGCACGAGAGTATATTCACGGATAGCAAATCTACAACGCCAAAGAAAAACAAAGGAGGCTGCCGAGATTACAATTCGAACAAGATGAGATGAGCCGCGCCTGTGACGCTATACAAGGCCATCCGATGATCAGACTCTGCACTTCACTCACCCTGGTCACTTGGTCTGCTGGTGCACCCTTGAGTACGCCCACTTGAGCTTTCAGCATCTCGACCTGAATCAATCACAGGCAATCATCAGTTCCGGACCTCGGTCCGTGAGCCTATTCTCGCCGTCACGCAGACGGGACAACTCGCGACGTACAATCTCATCCCCCACATCTCCCTGAATGACAATCTCCTCTTCCCCCTGAGGAGTCTTGGAGACACTGCTCCCTGTCGCGAATTTCCCAGCGAACAATTTCGCGGCCTTTTTGAGGTCGATACCGAATAATTCGAGATTCTGCACGTGGGTCTGATGTTTTCGTTTAGTCCGCTCGGAGCGCTTGATGATGATCTGTGGACGTGGATATGTGTTTGAATTGAATCGATTTATGAACGTATGTCAGCGGAATTCAGCTGCAACAGCGATCGGCAACGCAACGCGACTCTTCCCGCCGCTGTTGGTCCTTGAATGGTTGTGAAGCGCTCGCATATCTGGCCAGCTCCTCCGGCCTCTCCAGAGCTAGAGCGAGGGGATCCGGACCCACCTTAGTCGCCTCCTTCTTCTTAGCTTCGGCTTCGGCCTTCTTGGCGGCTTTCTTCTCAGCCTTGGCGGCGTCCTGCTCGATCTTTTCTTGCTTCTCTACGGACAACGTGCCGATCCGAGCCGCGAGGTTGCCTACCGCATGGGAGAAGGTCGATCAGCTTCTGAGCTCTCATACCAGATACTATTGCTGTTTCTGCCAAGATGTTGTCACACCCAGATATATAGTCATGTAAGACTCAAACCCACCTTCACCCCACAATCGCTCATACTCATCTTTATCCTCCCCCTCCAACCACGTCTTACATTTCGAGAAACTGGGCCCGAACTCGCAGTACTCTGTAGGCAGGGAACATACCGCGCAGTAATGCGGGGTGATGGGCTTCGTGGAGGGTCCTGCTGCTGATGATGCCATGATGATGTATGATGAATGGGTTTGGCTGTTATCGATATTCGGTATCTGGTCGAGGAGAGGTAAGGTGGTGAGTACAAGGCAGGCGAGATGAAAGAAGCTATGGTAAGTTATGCTATCGTTATAAGTTAGAGCTATAGCTAGCTTTATACTCAACGAGTCACGTGATATGCCCTCAACACCGTAGGGCGCGGTAAAGTTAACTGACACCACGTACAGCGCAGCCGATCACTAACAAATAACATAGAAATAACATGGGATTCTTGGCATCGCCTTCTCCTTCTCATTCTCAGTACAATCTCGCATATATTCGGTTTCATAATTGACATCCGTCGCCTGTCTCCTGTATGCGGCTCATGTCGCGCACGAGCTGAGCCAACCGATCGATCAGTTTCTCCACTAATCTCTCGGCGCTCCGCCGTTCAATCTCGCTCCTCCCACCTTCACGCGTTACACCGCATCGCAGCGCGTCGGACCCGACCTAGCCTATCCGAATCATCCTCATTGTATCCTGACACAAAGTTTACACGTCCATTGAGCTTGTCAGCCAGCCAGGCTCGACCGGTCGCCGCGCGTCAAGATGCCCCTCATACAGCGCCTCTCGTCGAGGGTGATAGTATGTTTCAAGAGGGTCGAATATTTCGCAGATTGGATGACGGGCGCTGCTGGACCCGTGTTTGTGTTTATCTGCTGGACATTGATAGCGCTCGGAGGCGTGATATATTGTGAGTATCGGGATACGACTTTGCCTTACTGCTTCCCACACTGACCATCGGGACTCGCAAGAATCCTGCCGTGCACCAACAGCTGTTTGACCGCCACAAGAGAGCGCAATGCTGATGAATCCCACCTACACCCTCAGTCGATGTTGTAGCGCGATCGTTCTCGCCTCTGGGACTACTGTTCATGTCACCCTTACTGTGCCTCGTCCCGCTCAATCTCTACGGGCAGTACTACCTAGTGACCCACGTTCCTCCAGGATTCCCTTCACCTAAAGCAAGGGGAGAAGACCGAGATATAAGCTGGCTCATACCGAACCCCAAAAGCATATGGTCGGGCGAACGATGGGGTTTCAAGAAGAGACGAGAACTGACCGGTCCGTCATCCGGAGGAGCAGGCGGGTATAACACAGCGCCTGGGTCGGGCTTGGGCTTGGGCGATGGCGTTTGGGAAGGAGCAGGAAGGAGGGTCAGGAGGTGCAGGAAGTGCGATGGACCGAAGCCGGAGAGAACGCATCATTGTTCCGTGTGCAAGCGATGCGTGCTGCAGATGGACCACCATTGCCCGTGGATCAACGCTTGTGTGAGTGTAGCATATTTCGCTGAACTGGAAATCATGCGCTTGTAGAGATCTTGCTGCCGGGTGTGCGCAGGTGGTCTTTCTTGGCAAGTACTAACCAAGAATGACTCCGTCTATAGGTCGGATTGCACAACCAAAGACATTTTGTGCTCTTCATGTAAGCGGATCTCCCCTTTCCTGGCCTTAGAGCGTCGATGCTTATCAATCTCTTCCCTGTGATCAGGGCCTGGCTCTCGGTGGGGTGCACCATAGTCTGCACAACAGGTTATCACCACTTCCTGGATACTTTTAGCTACCGAGCCGAGGTGAGTTGACGCCTCATCAGTGACCGAAGAGATCAGCCTTCTAATCCATGATGTTTCGCATGGCTTATTCGATCGGCCTTGACCAGTGGCCAGCTTTGACGCCTAAACTCGGATTCACCTTAATCTACGTTCTCTGCGGTGCGATAGGTGAGTCAGCCCGCCGTTACCGCTTGACAGTAACCTCTTCTGTGCTCGTACTGAGTGAGTCTGTTATCTGTACGCTCCTGTGTTTAGGCTTCGCGGTGACCGTCTTGATGCTGTGGCACATGTACATGGTGTCTTATGGCGAGACTTCCATCGAGAGCCACGATAACGCGTATCTCGCCAAGAAGGCTAAGAAGGAAGGACTGGTGAGTCTGGCTGACCCGGTACCGTCCTGGATGTGGTCTCGAGCTGAAGCGCAAACTTGCGACAGATCTACCTCAACCCTTTCGATCTTGGAAGACGGCGGAATATCGAGCTGTTCTTCAATATTGCTCCCGGTGGATAGTGAGTGGATGCACTTTCGAACCTTTCATACATTCAAACCGACCAATCCTTCTGCTTCTCGCGCACTGTCCATTCCAGCTGCTCTTAGCAGCGTCATACTGTATGTAAACGGAACAGAGCTGATCTTTGCGAACGACGCACGCGGACTCGCAGCTCCCCGTACACTCTGTTGTTCCCGCTGGTAATACCACCCGCCTCGAACGGTTGGTCATTCCCCCGACGTGCCCTACCCCAACACCCACCCAAGAATCCCTCAGGTCTACATGCACCAGAGCTGGCCGAAGGCCTCATCGCGCGAGCCAACGGCCCCGCGTCAGGCTTAGGTCTCGGATTGGGATTCGATGACGGCGCCGATCCTCGTGACCATGGCGATGGCAACGGGTTGGGGGGATTGAATGGACATGCACATGCCGAGGATGGGATGGGAGGGTACGTGATGGGTGACGAAGAGGGGTTGACAGATGATGAGGAAGGCGGAGGGGGCTGGATGGACATTGGAACGCCTGGGCTAGGGCAAGACCAGGCACAGGGACATCACGACTATTACTAAGCGCCATGGTAGCAATGTCGGATCGTAGTCAAGTCAAAAATCAAGAGCAGGAAATGATTGAACAAGAAAGAGTGCACCAATGCAATAGTCTGTTTGTAGAGCTATCATCATTTAGGAGAAATGAGCAAAAGCAAAGTATCTATCCATTTATCTGTCTGTCCGTTCCGCACATTGCATGCATATCTCAGATAAGACGTACCAATTACCCTCCGCTCACCACACGGTTCAAGTAGTCACTCGCACGCTTGCTACTGTACGAGTGTTATCGATAGCGGAGGCGGAAGCGACGAAGGGGTCCTACGGCATTCAGCAATATTATGTTGGTGAAACAGTACCCGAAGCTGTGGTC
Source organism: Kwoniella heveanensis BCC8398 (assembly GCA_000507405.3). Lineage (NCBI taxonomy): Eukaryota > Fungi > Basidiomycota > Tremellomycetes > Tremellales > Cryptococcaceae > Kwoniella > Kwoniella heveanensis. The sequence continues at coordinate 103,052 of KI669505.1, forward strand.
TTCATTGGATGACAATGCGAAGAATCATACGTGTATCGGGATAAGCTCATGGCGCTGATAAGATAAGCATGATTGACACATTCTGTGAGTGTCCTTCTGATATGCAGAAATAACGTAAAATTGGATAACGGAGTCCATTCCATGTGCACTTCAAATGAGCTTTTCTGCGTTAGTCAAAGGATTCACTTCAGTTCACCTTCAGTGTCTCTATTGACATGATATTCATGCCATACGACAATCGCTGGTATTGTATGGTATGATATGATATGATATGGTGAAACACTATCTGTAAGACAAATGGGTAACGGAATTATGATCCGCTCTTGACTGCCCTGCTTGTACCCCAGACAAATTCCATTTCCCTTTCCTAGACTGTGCCAACAGAACAACATGATTTACAAACTAGTATGGTGCGAACACAGTAATAGACACGTAGGGCACGTCGTGTCAGCGTGCGACCTTCGGCATTCTCGCACTGAGCCGAGCGCAGGCTGACCGAAATAGACAGGCTAAACACTAAGACAAGAACTCACCTCATCATTGAGATCATCCTGAATTCGTGCCCACCATCGGGGTCCTTGGTATCTTCCAACAGTTCACAGGTGATGGTATGCAGTCCCGGTGGAAGATCATCCCTTATCGACGCGAAACGACCGATGTTGCTGTGGGGAGTCAATGGCGTGGCATGGCAAAGCACACCGGTGCGAGTCGTATGTCAGCTCCATCCCTTCGTTATTGGGAGGGCCGCCGTTCTGATGAACACGGATACTATCTGTCGTTGTGCTCCTACTGAATGCAGGTGTCCGCGCTTATTTCAAGGGGAGCGGTAGATCAATGGCTACTGAAACGGTCCGAGCCACTCACGCATCACCGTTATCCCACCATCCGTCAACCCTTACACTCTTATCCACCTCATCATCCGCCCAACACTTGACAGAGCCCAAACCAAACGTCTTACTTCTCAAACTGTACATCTTGACCAGCCCCACACTCGTCTCGAGCTCAAAGCTGACCCTCGCACCCGGTACTCTCGCTACAAGGTACGGTTTGTCGAGGTGTTCGGGATGTACCCAGTACTCCCAGTCTTGGTTTGCAGAAGGGGTCAAGTTGAATTGCGGCTCTTTCGCCCGTGTGGATAGACATGTGGGATGGAAGGGAGGTACGACGAAATCGAGGTTCGGGTTCCAGCCGTTCAAGACTCGGATTCGGGGCATCAGGCCGTACTCGACGGGTGTTGTCCACATGCCAGGCATCAACTCGCCGATCTCTTCGCCCTCGGCAGGGTTCTTCCGCCAGGCATGGCTTTGTTCAGGCCAATGATATTGCGCTTCCTGCAGAAGATCATCCTCTTCTCTGGCTTGTTCGGCAGTCCTGACACTTCCCTCCCCTTCCTTTGCGCTATCAGCTGGCGTATTTCCCATGATCAATGCCATTCGGCGTGCCTCCTCGTGTTGGTCCAGTGGCGGAGGCACATGGAAATCAGGTTCGGAAAGCATCGAGCATGCTGCGTCCTTGACCAGGCTCGCGGCCAACATGCCGAGATCTCGATGGCCTCGGGAATTGATATGCCGCATATCCGGGTTGCCCCACCAGCTGCAAAAGTTGTTTGAACTGGTCAGCTCACCCCATACGGAGCTTACCATGCGGTAAGAATGGGTACTGGAATGAATGGGCTGGTAGTGGACTCACTCTTGAGCAAAATAGGGTCGAACAAGCTGAGGGTATCGGGCGAAATGATTGGCGAGGGGATGTCGCTGGTTGATCACAGGTACATCGTAGTACTGAGCAACGGGTCTGTCGATGGCCGAGAAATATTACTCATCAGCTGGCCACCCATGTCGCTCGTGATGACAAGCGATTTTGAGGCAGAATTCTAGGCAAGGCCTTGCTGTCGTTGACGTAGACTTACAGGTGCATACGTCCCCCACCGCCGCCCATACCTCCATTGCTGAATGCCATAGCTTCCATCAATATCACAGCGGGTTTATGCGGCAGGTCCAGCAAGCCTCGCAAAAGATTCTCCATATTTTCCACATGTTCCAGTATTCCCTCGTCGTTGACTGCTAGCTCCACAAAGATGAGGTCCGAATCTGTCGGGATATGTAATGGGAAACAGAAGGAAAAGTAGTCCGACCCGGTGGCTATAGTGCAAGCGAACATAGACGTCAAAACATAGACTCGTTAACCGGATCGTATGAAGAAGCTCATCAATCTCAGCCATCCTGACTCACCCGGAGCAGCACCATTCACCTCTGTGACTTGTACATCACTGCCTACATAATCGGTGAACCATTCCCAGAACTTGTGGAACCAGATCTCGTTGACCCATACTTGATGACCTTTCGTGACTGTGCATGAAAAGATTGGATTAGCTGGGTCTGACAGTGGGAGGAATAGGTCGTTTTCCATCATTCGCACTCACCACTCCCACCGATAGCCGAAATGGTCAAGGCTTCCCCTCTTAGAGCTTTATGCATTAACTGTCTCAGCCGTTGATGCGAGCCTATCAACAACATCTTTGTGATCAGCAAATCCTCCTTTAACGCTCAAACGTTCTGTGGTAGCAGTGACGGGAAGGGCAGATGTCCATTTGATGCCCAAGATTCAGCTCACCTTCGTATGCTCTCGTTACCCTCAAGTTAGTCCTTCCATATTCTCTTTCAAACGGGTCTTCAGCCTCGCAGAACCCTCTCATCCTCTCCACCCTATCCCTCACCCTGTAGTCCTCAGTTTCCAAACCCAGTGGTAGGTTCGTCGGTTGACCATCATCCGGGTCAAAAGGTCGAATAGGCCGCGAGATGAACGGTATTAAGGATGCTCGAGGGGTGTAGACATTATGTAGTAAGAGGATGAGGGCAACACTGCCTAGGAGACCTAAGAAGAGCGGTCGCCTCGAAGCCGGTATAGCGAACATGTCGACTGGCTGGTCGATTCTTGGGCGACAAGCTGGTTGATGCCTTATCCTATCGTACCCGATTATACAGTGTGGACAGGGCCGGTGATTGTCGACTGGCGAGGACGGTCAATACAACAATCATACAGCTATGCTAGGCAGTTGACAATGCCGGCTCGAGATGATAGATATAGGTACGGTCTTGCCCTGATACCAGTGTTACATACGATAAGAGAGAACGATGTATGTATATGCACATTTATGAGGCCTTCATCGCATCTCGAAATTTCGACCCAATGAGTGACTGCGACTGCGGATGGTGAAACGGCGCTAAAAGGCTAGCTAGCGATGCCCTCGGATGCGAAGTCTTGCACGTTCTGAAGACCCCTTCCGAGTGGCCCGAATAGTCGTCAAGAGGTCAGGTGGGAGAAGAACCTGAGGTGAAGGTTATCGATGCTCTACTATGATGTATGATATGAACGAGATGGGCTCTTCCTCGACGACATTTTGTTTTTATGCATACATCCACAATCCGGTCGGACGCTGCTTTTGATGAAGTAAAGTTAGGACGGCCGAAGGCCTAACAATGTAATTGTAATCCAATTAGAACGAGGAATAGGGGATCATTACGACTTGTTTCTAATGGACAGCTAATCACCTGTCCGGCACAGACCTCCACCACCGCACCGGTTGTTTAATATTGATATTAGTTAAGAATTTTCAGACCTGGCTTGTCAATATTGCATTGCCATCAGCAGTCACTCATTCGTTCGTCACAGCAAGGCATCGGTCACAAATCATACCATACTCACTGAGCTACAACAGCACGCATACAACGCCGGATATCAAACGCCATCAGTATGGCTTCGGCGTTCAACTTGCTCACGGCCGGGGGAGCGAAATTCGACAAGAGCAGGTTCAAGAACGATTTCGAGCTGTTCGCGGCGGTGAGTCCTGATATAGACTCCAGGCTGCGCCAGTGCGCCGTTCAAGTCAGGCAGCTGGAGCGTACGCGTGAGGAGATGGATTACTGATGTCTTTGTTCTCCTATCGCTTGACGGCGTCATCTTCAGAAGAAGGACAGGAAGGGCAAAGGCAAAGCAAAAGCCAAACACACCGAAGCGGCATCATCGGCGACCCTACCTCACTCTCTCGATTTCTTCGGCGATCACACTTCGGCGCAGAATGCTAAAATCGTCAGATCTGACGACGAACCCTTGGACTCTGACTCTGACGCAGACTCGGATTCGTCGGCTTCTTCCTCTTCCTCATCTTCGTCTCGACCCGCTCCGCCTCCTCAGAAGATCACGTTGACAGGCCCGGAGCCGCTCCCAAAATCGCTGCATACCAATCTCCCTTCTCTAGTCAACCATGAGTCATGCTCGCTCGCCTCCAAATCTGGTGAACCGCTCCTCAGAGCACTCAAGGACGCGAGCATACACTCTCTGTGGGGTGTGCAGTGCGCCGTCGGTGGCTGTTTACTGGAAGGAAGAGATACGATCTGCGTTGCGCCTACTGGGTCTGGCAAAACGCTCTCATACGTTTTGCCTACCCTCGTGCGGCTGGGCGACCCGGCGAGAAGCTTGAAAGACGATGAAGAGAGGGGAAGAGGCATACGAGCTGTCATCGTGGTACCTACGCATGACCTTGCTATCCAGATCCATGGGGTCATCAGAGCAGTCACAAGAGGGAGGGCATGGCGAAGTTTGGTTTTGACCAAAGCGACCGAGAAGGCGGTGTGCGAAAGCTCGCCTGGTAGTGTGGTGGTACAAAGCGAAGAAAAGGGAAAGGACGCGGACGAAGATGAAGAAGGGGACGCGGAAGACGACGAAGATGAGGAGGACAACGAGTCGACGGGAAGCGTGAACGAGTTTGCGCAACCCACGCCTGGGAACCCGAACGCCCTGGGAGTGGATATCCTCGTCGCCACGCCTGAACGACTGCACCACTTGCTCGAATCAAAACGGCTGTCTCTTGCTCTGTGAGTGTTGACCGCGACTCTTCTTCCGTGCCTTTCTGTTTACAACTTCCATGTTGTACACCTTTGTCCTGAGAAACAGACTGACACCCAGCTTTCGCTCCGTTGCTATAGAACCCGCCATATCATCCTTGACGAGTCCGATAGACTGCTCTCGCCGGATTTCCTGCCGCAAGTCGAACCTATTCTAGCGGCCTGTACTCACCCAGACGTTCAGAAGTGTTTCTTGTCAGCGACTATGCCTTCGGGTGTCGAGGTGCTTGCGAAGAAGTGGTTGAAGGACGAAGGAGTGAGGGTTGTCGTTGGTGTCAAGTGAGTGTGGGAACTATCCTCCCTGTCAAATCCTTGTTGGAGGGGAAGTTCGTGAGGTGGAGCACATCGCCGGAGCTGACACTCATCACTCAACTTGTGTCTTCCACTCCCGCAGAGACTCCGCTGTAACGACAGTAGACCAAACGCTCTTGTACACCGGCTCTGAATCTGGCAAACTCATGGCCATCCGCAATCTCATCTCCACCGGTGGTCTACCGTACCCTTCTCTGATATTCGTGCAATCGATCGAGCGAGCCGACGATCTTCACAAATCTTTGATCTTGGATGGGATCAAAGTGGACGTTGTGCATGGTGGGAGGGCGAAGAGTAAGAGGGACGAGGCTATCAAGGCGTTCAGATTGGGACATGTATGGATGTTGGTTGTGACGGAGGTTCTGGCCAGAGGCATGGACTTCCGAGGGGTCAAGGTGGTGATCAACTACGGTAAGTCCGGTCTGTCCTTTGGAACTTGCATTTTCATCATTACGGACCGCGTCTTCGTATAGGAGAGATGTGCTTGTGAAACCTTACATACCATGCCTTCACTCTGCAGTTGCAGAATAAGACTAATCCCTAGAAATTCTTTGTCCACCACAGACTTCCCGCAAACAGTCCAATCATACATCCACAGAATCGGTCGAACAGGCCGAGCCGGTCGACCCGGAAAAGCCATAACGTTTTTCAATACCGAAGACTCCCCTTACCTTCGTACGATCGCCAACGTCCTCCGATCGTCCGGATGCCCCGTACCGGAATACATGCTCGACATGCGTCCGCCTACGAAGAATCAAAAACGACAATTGGCCAAAGCGCCCGTGAAGAGGAAATCGGTCGGCGGAGGAGGCAGGGATATCGGTCGTGAGAAAGGGAAGAAGAAGAAGGAGATGATTGAAGCTTCCAAGAGGAGAAAGTTGCAACAGAACGGGACAGGTGGGGCGACGGCACACGCTTAAATGGTCAAATTGCCGATAATCATATGGACTAGGGTACTTTGGTATGCATCGTGTGAGTTTATAATATGTGTGCCAGGTATATATGTCGAAGAAAAGGGTGAGGATGGACGTGCGTGGAGGAGAGGATACGGAGAGGTTGAGAGCGGATGCAAAAGAGGGTTCATCCCACAGCTGCGGCGGTACCGAAATCCAGATCGACATTCGCCATCAGCTCATCCCATTCCTCTTCATCCTTCTGCTCCTGTTCGAGCGGTTGAGCCCACTGGACCACCCGAGGATGAGCCATGATTCTGCGAAGCGACGTTCATGGCGCGCGTCAGTACGTTAGCTAGCCAGCTCCTTGGCGTCGCGCTCAGAAGTGACAGCCCTAGTCGAGTGGACGTTGCGTGCCGCTCACTCCGGGTGGTAATAGTTCGCGAACTCGACTCACTTGTCGGCTCTGAAGTTGCGGATCTCGAGGTTTTCCAAGCTGACTGCTCGGGAGATAGCCACGTATGTCTGGCCTGTAAGGTGATGGACGGGACGAGGCTCTTTTCAGCATCCGCATATATCGCGAGACTTATACTGAATCCGCTTACCTTCGACGAAGATCTTGTTGAGGTCGACCTTCACTCGCTCGATCGTCTGGCCTCTAATGAAAAAGCAACAATCGGCCAGTTCAGTCTTTCTTCTCTGTATGCTAATCTGCTGTGCCAACATGACCACTCACTGGGATTTATGAATTGTTAGAGCCCAGGCCAAGATGAGCGGGATTTGCATCCTCGTCGCTTCCGCTTGACCCCTAAACTCCGGCGTGGTCAGCACATACGCTGAAACAATCGACCGATGGCGGAATGCCGTGGACCGCGCGACGCTCACGAGGCATTTAACACATCTACCGTCATCATCGGTACTATGACCTTCTTTGGCTGTCTCCCAGACGCGTACTTCGCGGGGACGAACTCCACGACGGGCCAAGCAATCTTTGGATCTGGAGCAGCTCCGAAGGAGCATGCGGGTGGCGATATTCCATGTTCTGCTGCTTCCGATATAGTGAGGAAGTCGACCACGATACCTAATTCGTTGAATCGTTCGTGTCAGCCAATGAAGTGATGCCTTCCGGAGTGAATTTGACATCTGTAGTCTGGGACTGCTTACCGGTTGAGCCGTTCACCAGCACGCCGTCCTATTCCCAGAATGGGCAATCGCGTTGCGGCCCAGTCAGCGGAAAGAACACACGCGCAGCTTTCGAAACCTCAACTCACGCCGGTGTTCTATCAGATTCATAATATATCAGCGTTCCATACCTTGATGCGACTTCCAATTAAGACGATGGTGATGCCGCCAAGTTTTGCTCACAGTGACAAGCATGACCAGAGCCCCGATTTTCAGAGGCAGCTCTTCGGGCCAAATTGTATTCCGGTTCAAGCAATCTGTCGCCTGTTGTTGATTGAGCATGATGCCACTCGAGTTCAACCCTCCCACATCCCACGATCTGAACTCCTGCAGGGGTGTTTTCAGAGCTGATAGGCGAGCTTCATTGATAGCCGCTACTTCGCTCTTGAGCGGATATCTGTGGGCCATATTTGTTAGCTGTTTGATCTTGCTTGCAGACAATTCTCGAGCTGCAAGGTAACCAATTTGACTCACAGTCCGACTGGCTCGATACCTTTTGGGTACTGAACCTGTCGGTTCAGACCCCTGAGGACCTGAACATTCTCAGGCGCTATCTGTCCCCTCCTCATACCTTCCAATATCTTGACAAATGCATCTTCCTTCTGTCTAAACACCCTAGTCAAGGAGCTCATGTTTGACCTCGGAAATACGCGAGACCATGAGTCTGCCTCGAACGCAAAGCGGAAAGTTGACGTTCCTTTTGCTACGGGTGGGAGTTGAAAGAAATCGCCCGAGATGATTAGCTGTAGTCCGCCGAACGGACGGTCATCGCGTCGGACTTTGCGGGCGATGGACTCTAGCTTGTCAAAGAGCGTCGCATCGATCATGGAGACTGATCAGGAACTCAGCATCAGCTTCGACGACTAGATCTCACCATAGACCGGCTGAGTAAGAGTCGAAAGCATTGTGAGTGACAAATGGCTCGTGCACTCACTCTCATCGATGACTAGAGCGCCCGTTGTCCTCCAGCGTTTCGCAGTAACGCTATTTCGCAGAATGTTCTCATATAGCTTCTGAGCGGGAAGATCGCCTAACCCGATACCTGCCCACGAATGCACCGTGGTCCCGCCAATGTTGCTAGCATATTCATCAGCTAATAAGCGACTCGTAGGCTGGCGCGAGAGTTACACAGCCGAGATAGCATCCGCACGCAGCGGAGTTCAGATCGAGGAGAGAGGAGGGCGCAAGAAGTATCGTCCGTTGACACTCACACTCCCGCCATACCCGTACTGGCCGTCACACCCAGCTTCCACCTCTTGACTTCCCCTTGTCCCTTCCTCTTTCCAGCACCATTCTTCCAATCAAGAACGTCCACCCATCCCTGCTGCATTGTACCCATTCGCTCTTCCCTGTCCCTCTCCTGGAAAGCGTTGATAATCGCTCGAAGCAACACGGATTTTCCTGTTCCCGCCGAGCCGGTGAAGAAGTAATTCTCGCCGTCCAGAACCCGTTTCAGGATTTCTTGCTGCTGTGAACTCAGCGTAGGTTCGTTCATCTCAACTTGAGACGCACTGCCTCTACGGTCGTCGGACTCGACTTTGATGACGGGGGGAGGGTGGCCTGATGGAGAAGCTACCTTGCCTCTCGAGCGGGGAATTGTGAAGTCATCGTTATCGAGGTCGGCATCAGTCACGAGCGGCTTCGAAGGTTTCCTCGTCAAGCTCATCCGCACAGCCACTGGATCAGAAGGTTGATTGAGCATGGCCCACCCCTTGAGTGTGACAGCTTTAGTCAGCTTTGCTGCCAGGGCGCAAGTGTCATGTCAGTGTTGGGACTATTTCAACTCACCTTTGCAGCATGGTAATGCGGTAACGCTTTGTACACTGCTCCCGGGTAGCCTGAAACCTGCCATGATCGATCGCTGAGCCTCTAATCATTGCCATCTAGCACCGTGTCCTGCTTGTCTCGAGACCAGGGGGAACCACAACTGACCTGCTTCTCCGCTTCCGCCCACGTCATGTATACACCGGGTCTTCGGCCTACTCTCACCGCATAGTACTTCACCTTCGGCATCTTGGCCGCGCAAGCCTGATGTTGGAATGCTGTCGTCGACGATCGTTCCGCGATAAGTATCTGGAACAGTTGAGGAATCTTCAGCGACCGCAATCAGACTCTGACGGGATAGGTCCGGGTCACGCAGATCCGAGCGACAACACGGACGCGACGCGTTGGTCCGGTAAACATTGCATCAAAATACTTGACTGACGCAACGACGCAATAACATCTCGCAAAGTTCTGCCTTAATTGCCGAACTGGATTGCATGCATGAGCTCAAGGGACGCCGAGACTCTACCTGCGTAGGGTTTGATCATGCACGCAAACATACAATGGGCGAAAACCATGACTCACTCTCGGGGGAACAAAAGGCGGGGGCAACAAAAGGCAAAAAGGAAATCTGGCACCACCCGGGATCGAACCAGGGACCGCACGAATGAAGATCTTATTGAACTTCAGTCGTGCGCTCTCCCAACTGAGCTATGTCGCCGCAATTTCGTGTTCGGCTTCTTACAATTTGTATATGTTAGTCAGCAACAGTTGGAGCTTTGGTGGTCAGGTAGTTCCCGACGTTAGACATGCCCTTTGTTGCAGGATGTTGCTCCTACATATCGCTCTGTTTTAGTCGATGTGAATGCTTGTCTCCTTGAAATCTGCGTTGCCTAGCCGGAGCCCTAGCCGGAGGTCACTGTGTTGTTTTTGGCGGGGATCCATTGTCAAGGCCCAGTAGTCGGGACAGTCCGGTGATCGGCTGTCTATATGGCTGACGACCCTGCGGTCTTAACCCCGTGTATTAATTATGCTACATTGATTAGATACACACTATTTACAGGTAATTGTGATAGCTCGATTCGTCCGTGTCGTGAGAGGCGTCTTCGTTTATGTCTATGATCCACGATAAAATCCGCCGAGATAAATGTCCGATCTTCCATAACATATCTATATCGTACGGGGTCTGAAGAATAGGAGATCTTCAGTATCACTTGAGTGAGACACCCTATCCTGGCCTAGTAGCTGAATATGTATCTACGCTTCTTGCCAAACGGATAGATCACCGCGGCAGCGGCGAACAGGCCAATCGCCAGGCCGATACCGACCTGTACCATTCGGATACTGGTCGAAGCACGGCAAAGTCAGCTGTAACTCTGCGAGGAGCGCTAGGTATAGCTCGTTGGAACTCACCTGACGACGACCGCTGCGTTAATTTCGGACGAGCTGGAACCGCCAGAGACATTCGAAGCATCATTCTGAGAGCTTGAGCTGCTAGCGCTGAGACCGCCTGCAGCTGCAATCGCATTCGGGACCAATAGCAGAATGCCAACTACCATGGAGGGGAAAGCGGATCCACCGCCCAGTCGAGAGTATAGATTTCCGAGGATTCTGTCGGGCGCAGAATCAGCCAGAGATGCTCGGCGAAGGGTGGATACAGAACATCGAGATGCACTTACCCTAGCGTGAACGCTGAGACAGCAGACACCACGTTGGACTGGTCGATTTGCTGGATGACATCAAACCGGCAGATCAGCACCGACTCTTGGCTTAGCCAGACTCGTTCAAGACATCGCGACTTACGTCCGTGAGAAAGAAGTTGACCACATAGCCAGCACAAGCCACGAGCACCATGATGATCATATCCCTGGACCGATAATCCGCTCGGAACCATACCGCGAGAGAGAATGCGAACAGCGGCACGAGCAAGAAAAGCCACCAGTCACTCGCTGCCGGGAGAGATACAGGAAACCAAGTCAGTCATCGTTTGAGCAAATCGTACTGCGAACACGTGCTCACGTTCAGTGTACCACCAATACGTCCAGTCAGGGTTCCGGTAGCAGGCGACATTGGTGGCTTGTTCGGTGGTCGAGGAGCCGTTCGTAAAGGTAAAGGTGCCTACATACAACACTCAATTAGAATAACGACTGAATGCTGGATCACCTGACCAACTACTTACCATTGTTGAATGTCTGATCCCAGTAAGTGTTGTTGCTGGTGAAGCTACCTTCAATGGTTGCCATACTAGGGGTTGAGGAGCTGGTCTCAGAGGGCTGTGAGGGACCAAAGGCGTCCCAAATCTCACTGCCAATGCCGAGGCCCAGCGAGAGGAAAAGGGTATACACGACGGCCCATACCAGTCGGCTGAACACTTGATCAGCTCACATAGACACTCGGGTTTGCCAGAGCTGACGGACTTACATAGCACCCGCCACGATGTTCTTGGAGCCCAATTCGAGAGCTCCCATGCAAACGTGCCAGCCGGGCAGAATGAGGACGATCGCTGCAGAGGCCAGAGACTGATAACAGAAGTATTTTGTCGCTCCTAAGCCTCTCTGTTAGAGGTCGCAAGGTCAGCGGCTGCGTGATTTTCAACGTTCAACCGCTTACGCACCGAGGCAAAACTCAAGATTCCTGCCATACCAATCTCAAAGATGTTCGCAACAAGTTTGTTTCTCTCGGCGATAGTGAACTGGACAATCGCGAGCAAACTGCCTAGAGCGCCCGACATCAGAATGTCGATGAAAGAACCTGAGAAAGCCACTCGAGCTGAGGTGGCCGAGGCAACAGCGGCAGCAAGGATCAAGCAGAATCTTGAGTATGGTGTTGTCTGCAACATAACGATCAATCAGCACCATACGCGCGAAAGTCGACTGGCTGATCATGTAACTTACGCGTTTTTCAATTCGTCTCAATACTCGACAGCCCTGACTAGCGGAGATTTCGTCATGTACCACTCTTCTGTATACCTCATGCACCAAAGACAGTCGATACAGCTCCAGGCCGCCGCTGGGTCGGATGAACAGCACGTCTGTCGAGTGGACGTCTGAATCCCGGAAAGCGACAATCAGGATGGAGGGGAAGAAGATAAACGAGGCTTCAACTTGAAGAATATCGGCTGTGGCGGAGAGCCAAGCTTCTACAGAGTGTGCAGGGGCGCCGTAACTGTACGAATGTCAGCTCTAGTCGTACGAAAGCAATGATCCAACTCACCTGACGACGGCCTTTGCAAGCATCTCAATGAACCTGCGAACACAAAAGAGACAACTTGAGCCTACAGCCGGCATAGCTGGTAGTCTCAATGGACTCACTTCTTCCTCTGAATGATATTAGTGACGTGCTTAGTCACTGCCAATTCCTTCTGTACTCGCTTTCCTCTTCGCCTCTTGTGCTTCCCACCTTGTTTCTTGTATTTTCCCTGATCTAGCCCCTTCTCCAGATCCGTCTCACGAGTAGAACCAAGCACCTCATCTTCTCTCCTTTCCTGATCTTCATCCCTAGCTTGACGCTCCCCGATACCTTCGTACCAGCTGACTTTCCTTCGGCCATCAGATGTCTCCGCATCGACACCTGCGGCAGGGGCGACGTGAGCCAACGTCGGGCTCGCGGCGGCCACTAGAGAGTTAGTAGTGATGAGCAATGCGGCAAGGGCTCGTTGATTCCCCTCAGGTCCCGGATCTTCGAAGCCTTGTCGGGCTGTCGGATATCCGAACCACGTCGCACCCGACGCATGAGCCGACATGAACCGTTTCAGCTTCTGAGCGATGGTGATATTGGGGGAAGGCGTGAGGGCATTAGAGTATTTTGGGGAAGGGATATAGGGTTGATTGAGATCTTGACTGCGATGGGGCAAGGACTGGTGCCTTCTATTTCGGTGGACTCGGGTTGATTCGTGTTGCAGGCGTTCTTGCAGCTCGTCGGCCGCTAACCCTTCGTCCAGATCACGACTGCCTCTTCGACTACCGGCGATGCTCGAGCTGGTAGAAGCGGTTGCGAAGAGTGACTGTGAGCTCCATCGACGCCTTGTTCGGCCCCTATGACCGTCTTCGCCGTCCCGTCCTCTCAACAGACCCCTGAGTGTCCCTTTCTCCTTGTCGCGCTCTTCACTGCGATATAGACCCAGCAGAGCGCTGAGTACGCCCCCACCGCTAACATGCGTATCATCATCGGTAGATATGTCATCAGTGGATGCCCAACCAGAGCTCATCGACGAACGACCACTGGACTGACGACGTCGTCGTTTCGGCGGTGACCCAGCGGAGTCGGTAGAATGAAGAGAGACAGCCGATGAAGAAGGGATGTTAGTGTGATCAGAGTCGGTCTCTGAATCCGAGATCGCCGTTGGGGGAGGTCTGCCGGTATGTTTACGGACTAACCGCGATGCCATTTGTCGGGCCTGCCGCTTCTCGTTCTTCTCATCTTCGGCATCATCCGACCTGGAAGCGTGCTCCATGTTCACAACATGATGATCCCTCAGTCGACTTTTCCAGTGCACCTTAAGCAGATCCGGCCTTCTGGCCGCTTCAGCTTCCGTTAGAGGGGCACCGGCTGGCGTCTCGTGCTGACGGTTTCTACTGGAATAGATGCTATGGACGGAGGGCGAGGATGCTCTAGGGATGTTCTCCCCGGGCGCTTGGTGGTCACTGTCGGCAAGCTCTTGCTGGCTAGCGATTTTGTCGGCCGGATCATCAAGCGGAGAGGCAGGCCTTGTGGAAGATTGGGAGGGAGCGTTTGAGGACTGGGGGGTGTCGGGTATAGGCAGAGGAGAGTCTGGTGTGTCTGGCGGATGAGGTGGAAGCTCTGTTTCGGGCGACGACGAAATCATCTAGTATAAGTTATCCAGCCTTCGTTCTTTTGATGTAGTGAATGATGTTCGAGAGCATGATTTCACAACAGTCTTGTTTTACATGCAATCAATCTGAGAGCCATGGTCTTCAGGTGATAATTCTGCATTTCTTGGCAGTCCTCATGTGTATTTTTCTTGTGCGGTAGTGGCAGTGGCAAGCTGAATACCGCACAACGACCGACCGAGACCTGCAGTTTCAAGATTTGCTGGAACTGAAATGAAATCGCAGAAATCCCACAAAATGACATCACCCCCCTCCCCTGGGCGTGTTCCGGCGGTAACCCAATGTTGACGGCGTCAGAGGGAAGGAATGCTTGAAAAGTTCAGAAAGGGAACGAAAATAGATGTGATATGTCCTTGGAACCTGAATTTTAGAGGGTCAGACGTAATGTCCAGCGTTGTACAGGACCCTTTTTTCTTGTTTACACGGTTCCCCCTGTCAAAGGTCGGACGCGGACTGCTGAGATCGAAGCAATGTCGGAAAAATATCATGGAGCCCAGGCTGAGATGATTACAAGGACAGACAAAGCGTTGATGTCGATCCTTTGTATAGCATCACCTTTCATTGGGTCAAACTCATCATAGAACGATAGATCATCATGGAGGACCCATCAGAAGACAAGTATCTGGCACCGCCTACCGCACGTCAGGATGAGCCAGCTCGAATCACCGATCAAGCGACCTTATTCGCCAGTCCCTTACCGATTGTGGGGCAAAGGAAGACCACAACCAGGAAGGAACTCTGGGTTAGTACCCATCTCAAACCCTCACCCCGCATCGTCGTTATCAGTCGTGTATGACATGGCGTCGTCTGATCTTGCTTCTAGTCATGGTATTTCTACTACGTCGGCAACTCGGGTCTAGGTGAGTGGCTGTACCTACAGTCTTCAATGAAATAGCTGACTCCCACTTTGATATCAAGGCCCCTTCAACTTTGCCATCTCCGCTTGGCAGAACCTTCTGTATCTAGCCGGATGGGATCCTGCTTTTCCAAGAGGCACCGTATCATGCGGTGATGGAGGTGAGCCCAATATTGAGCCTTAGCGACAACGTGTTTTTGACTAACATTGCATGCAGGCTGCAATCTCGTTGCGTTCGGTACTGAGCGATCAGGTGAGCCCTCGCCAGCCTGAGCAGCGCTGATGTCTAGTCAATTCGATCGTCTTGATCACAAATGGATTGTCATTCGCCTTCCAGGCTGTACTTTTCCTCATCGTCGGTTCATTTGCGGATTACGGCGTATGGCGACCTCACATCACTACGGCATTCACTATCCTTTCTTGGGCGGTCGGCTTTGGATGGTTGGGGGTGATGGAGCCTTCCAAGTGAGTACTCAAACGGTGGTAGCTAGTTGGTCATATTTGGCTGACTACTTCACATAGATGGCAAGCGGGCACGGCGTTGTATGTGCTTGGTCTGATCGGCTATCAATGTGCTTTGACTTTCTGGACCGCAGCTTTCGTCGGACTTGCCAGAGATCTGCCCGAAGTCAAAGAGAGCGAGGAGCAGCTGGCCAAGGGGGAAACAGAGTGAGTGAAAGCACACAATCGACTTGTTGGTTACCTTGACAGATTGACATTCGACCTGTCACCTTAGCCAAAAGAGCCATGACAAAATCGACATGCTTGCACGAAATCGTCTTGCCAACGTTTCCTTCTTTGTCTGCTCGGTTGGAGAGATCGTCGTGCTCGCCATCCTTGCTGGCATTCTCGAAGCGATCATCACCGATGATCCCGATAGTAACACTCGTGCCTTGTCGATCGTCTGTGCCTATGCCGCAGGCGTGTGGAGTAAGTCTCAAGCCGTTGATGAACAACGACATAATCCTTTGGTCACTGTAAGCGACTCAGCTAACTCATCGCTCAGTAATCTGCGCTGCTCCATGGTTGCTCTTTGAGCAATACCGACCTGGTAACCAGCTGCCTCCCAACACGAGCTACTTCACTGTCGGGTAAGCTGCACCATCTCCCCCGGGACCGGGTGATTGCTGAATGTTGCGTAGCATCAAGCAGATTTACCATGCGTTCAGACTATGTCTGCGCCTTAAGCAAACTTTCATCTACCTTGTATGTGATACCAGGCCAGTTATGCGTACTAGGGTGAGCTTGTGCTGAACCTCACAACAGGCTGCCTATTTCTTCTTGGGAGACTGCTTGAACACTGTCGGTGAGTTAATTGCATGCGAATATTGTACTCTGTGCACGAATCCTGCGCTGACTTGTTCCGTCTGCAGTCACTGGTACGTCTGTCCCAGATTTCTGCCATAAAGGGCATTGATCTCATTCACCAGTAGTCATCGCCACGCTTCAAAACGAGGTTGTCTCATACGACACCAAGATGCTGAATTAGTAAGTCCCGTTTCTTAACGAAGCGTCTCGCAGGTGAACGGGTCCTGACAAGCTCCCTATCAGTCTCCTCATCGATGGTATCGCCGCACAAGCCATCGGGTAAGTTTACTTGGTCTCAATCGTCTTTCACTTGAGCGCTGACTTCTGCACCTGGATAGAATCGGAATCTTCTGGCTTGTACAGCGTCGATACGCCATTCCTACCAAGATGATGCTCCTTTTCGTGAGTCCTAGATGGATGGCCGGGGACGAAGCTGACTTTGTGTTTAGAATGCATTTTGGATCCTCGTACTTTGCGCATGGGGATGCGTTGGCATTACCCAAAGTAAGCTGGGTTTCCACAACAAGTGGGAGTTCTGGGCGTATCAAGCCTTCTACGGAGTGAGTGGACACTCATGCTGTCTGGAAGATACTTCGGTCTTTCGAGCTGACTTTGACCTGTAGATCTTCGTGTGCCCGTGGTATGCTATCTCGGTGAGTGACATCGACGCGTTTCACATGAGTGACCTGACCAAATTATACGCGATTGGCTCTATAGCAAGCCATGATTTCGGAAGTAGTGCCCCGAGGAAAAGAAGTGAGTCAAACAGTCCGCCAACAACCGGTACTCAACTGACACCCGAGCTCTTAGTTCCTCTTCTTCGCCTTCTTCTCCATCATCGGCAAGACCTCATCCTTCATCGGGCCCTTCGTCTCAAGTGCTATCATCGACCGATCGGGCAACACCAACATGCCCTTTACTTTCCTGCTCGGTCTCGGTGTCGTCTCAGTAGGAATACTGGCCTGCGTCAATGTGGACAAGTCCAGGATCGAGTGCAGAAAATACCTCGAGGACGAAGCTGTCAGGGTTTACGGTATGAACTCTGCTGAGGTGCTCATAGTTGGCGACGCCAAAGAGATGGACGGTGTCAGAGCTGTCGTGATCGGCGAAGACAAGTAGGCTGGCTTTGCTGCCTCCACAAATCAATGACATGTAGCTCTGTGCATCTGTAAGCCTGAAGAGTCAGAAACATAGACTCATTACCATGCAATGCATTGTCCGTTTGATTATGTATGTGTGTGAGCGTATGTGTATGATGCTACATCGTTATCGTAACTACTATGCGGACTACCTAAGCGAGCATAGCGCCTCCAGCGATGAAGAGAGCTACAGAAGCGAAGACACCGCTGTATCCGAAAGAGACGGAAGCAGCACTGTTCTTGCTGTCGGAGGCGGTGCTGCCACTGGCTTTGCTAGCACTGGCAGCTGTAGTAGAGCCTGAAGAGCCTGAAGCGTTGCTACCACTGGCTGAAGTAGTGGAAGAGCTGCTTGAGCTCGAGCTGGTCGACTGGTTGGTGTAAGTCATGAAGTCGGGGTAGGTCTCGTTGGTCTCGGCGTATGGCTGGGTGATGTTGAAAGCGCTAGCAAGAGGGACAATGTACTTGAAGGCAGCCTTGATCGAGTCGTATTGTGATACAAACTCTTGCATGGTTCCATTGTCTTCAGTAATAATGAATGGGAGTCAGTCTCTGATACCTGTTTAGAATGGTTGGCGGTCTGACTCACTGATCTCGTGCGTGAGCACGATAGGGCCATGGGTAGCGTAAGTACCGTTGGCGACACCGGCAATGACATTCTGGTAGTTCTTGGTAACATCGTCCTCGGTGACAGTGGAACCAGCAGCAAAGGCCCTCCAGTCCTCGGAATCATCGGACCAGACGTAGTTGGTGAGATTGAGACCCGAGGCGATGACTCGAATTCGGTTGTCAACATCTCCGAAAGGTGGTCGCCAGCAGGTGGGGGTCAAGCCGGTGACGGTCTTGATAGCCTTCTGAGTGTAGTAAAGCTCGGCAAAGGCTTCTTCGTTAGACATTCCGGTCATGTACCTGATAAAAGAGCAGGATTTAGCGTGGGTAAAGTGTTCGAGGGTTGATATAAGACTTACTGGTGAGACCAGGTGTGGATACAGAGCTCATGACCATCGACATGACCCCGTTGAGCCTGAAGCGGCCAGTCGAGAACGTTACTTCCAATGTAGAACCTACCCCGCGACAAATGAAGCGTAAGTGCGCTGCTTCCGCTTGAAGGATACGTGGGGTATTATGACTTAAGACTCACATGGTAGCCTTCTGACCGTTGTTCTGCAAGTAATCGTAGAACGCATTGTGACTACAGTTGGGACCGTCATCGAAGGCCAAACCCCACGTTTCAGGCTCGGGCACGGTCGTCTTGTCCGCGGCAATGTTGAGCGATGCAGCAGGAGTCGTACATTGCTTGTAAGTCCACCAACAATCGGGGTCGGTGGCGTTGTAGCTGGCAGAGGCGGACCAGTCACCAGCTTTGGTGCCCTTGGGGGTGGCGTTGGGGAACTTTGCGTTGAGGGTCTGGTTGATCGTGGCGAACAGGGCAGAGGCCTCAGTGTCGCCATCTACGAGAGAGGCGGTCTCCCAGATGGTGGGGAATTGTGACTTGACGTCGACAACGGGCTGGTAGGAATAAGCAGTACATTCTTGGTTGGGATCTAGGAGAAGGGTATACCAGAATTAGCTTTGGCATTATCATCCGCCCGGATATGGACCATGAGGAATTCACCAGAGATCGCAGCCTCGCTGGCCTCATCCATGGTGGATGTAGTCTGTCTCTTGCTGAACCCACGCAACTCGGCCAATGAGTTGATCACAGGTCCACCAGGGTTTCTCTTGGCTACTTCATGTCCTCCACAACCTCGATGAGCGCTGACTTCAGTCGACGAGAGACCGAGCCCCAAGGCGATTGTGATAGCAGTCGAGAGGGTGAACATCTTGCGATCGTGGTTCTTTCTTGTTCACACCTGAGAGCAAAAGACACACACAGACGAAAACGAAGATTACAGTGAAGGAGAGAGCGGAAAACAATGCAAACAACCCGTTCTCAATACAAGCTCGAAGTTATATATATCTTTCGATATCGCACGGTATTTACTGCTGTGCTTTGTTTGGAAATCAGCTTCGCCGCTGTCACCTCGGCAATATTCCGACGTTGTAGCCATCAGGTGTGACCTTCGATGCCATGCTAAAATAAGGAATGCTGTGCAGGGTAACAGAGATAATATCATCACCTACTGTTCACCGTAACGACATGGCGTTTGGTGCTCAATCGAGGAAAGCAGCGAGCCCATCCCGGCGAGTAGACAGCAACGGGATAGAAACATCCAGCGCGGTTCAGCCAATGCGGTAGGGCAAGAAGCATAACTGCTTAGTGCCCTGGGGTCTGACCTCTGAATTGGGCGGGCGACTGTCTCTGAGTCATGCTTCGAAAAATTCGTTTTGCACAGTAAGAACCAACGCATGAAGTGACAACTCGTAGCCGTAAGTTTTCTATTCTTGGAATTTGCTATATCACTTTGTTTGGGAACGCCGGACGTTTGCGAAGCTGCAAACGAAGAAGGGGATGCGTCATAAGAAAATGAAAATGAATCAGGGTGTGTCAATCAGGGCTCAACAGCAGTCGGCAACGTTATCTGCGGAACGGCCGTGAAACAGCTGCAGGACAAACAACCAATCCACCCCCCGCCTTCTCTCTCGCACGAGAAGTGCTCAGACGGTAGGTACTGTACGATGACAGGGCTGGTTTCGGGAATACAAGAACCCATGTGTTCGGGATTCGATGTGAGATTATTAGCTTACATGAAACTACGCAAACAACTATTTTGCAAAACACATGGGCGGTGCTGCAGCGCTAGCGCATCTGGCTCAGAACCCGGCTCACCATACGCTAGATCGAATTGTGTAAGGGTTTCAGATCAGCTGTTCTAATAAGATGTATTTGTCGTCCTTTCGCGACAGAAGAAGGGCAGGTGTCGTGTTCCCTACGAAGAGCTAGGCGTGAAGCACAACAGGTGAGAGCGATGCAGCGGACGGACTGACAGGAGGATTTCAGCGGCGGCAGCACCACCCAGCGAACTATACAATCGCGCACACAAAGACGAAAGTCGCTCGCTCATCTGAGCGTTCCGTCCGTCCACCACGAACACTATCTGTCAAAGCGCTATCATACAAGCAATGAATCGCGATCCAGGGTTTCAATGATGACATTAACATAATCGATACATCCTCCAAGATGGTGGTATGGTATAAACTCTACAGATGACTGTTGATGCGTAGATTGACAAGACGGAGATGAATGGTCAGTTCCGTGTCTCTTCCACGAAGTGGATGTGCCCAGGATCACTCACTAAGATTTTGATTCCATGCTTCTTGACACTCTCCAGTAAGCGATCTGATATACATCTACCAAGCCTGGGCACCACCGCTGCAAAGGTCATCAGCATCGTGCTCTTTGGGCCTAATCGACTGCGAAGGTATACGTACTCGACGAAGTACTCCTGGCCGGTACAGCTAAGAAGAGGGAGGTAATCAGCAGGTCAGCAATGCGGCATAACTGGGCATCAGTGTGGCTTGATCACTCACTAGCCACCCATGACGGGGTCGAGAAGGAGAAGGGTCATGTAAGACTGCTCCTCAGGGGTAGAGAATCGACCCAAGGGGACGAGCTCCTTCTTCTGCCATTCGAGCAACTTGGGGTCCATGTGAGAGCTGAAGGTGGGAGAAAGTCAGCACTTGATCATCAATGAATTCAGTAAAAAGATTGAGGGGTGTAAGGCTAGCCTCGTGTACATCAGATCAGAAATGCCGAAGACTTACGTTTGGTCGGTAGCGACGTAACCGGGGCAAAGACCGTTGATCTGTAGTCAATCCAGATTGGTCAATACACCTCCAGACTGATCGGAATCAAGTGGTAAAGGGAATTACACTCACTCGGATACCGTGCTCGGCCCACTCGACGGCGAGCTGCTTTACGATGGAGGAGGCAGCGGCTTTTGAGGAGTTATAGAAGACCTGGTGGATGCCCTTGTTGACGATCTGGGAGGACATGGAAGAGGTGAGGACGATAGAGCCCTTCTTGTAGCCGGTCTTAACCCAAAGGTCGGCGGCGGCCTGGGCACAGGCGAACTGACCCCAAACGTTGACGTCGTCTGCACAAAGTAAGGATGATCAGCATTATCACTACTAGTCCTACTCAGCTTGCCAGAAGATCGCTCACAGACGAAAGAGAAGTCCTCCTTCTTCATCTCAAGGGCGTCCTTGACGACGGAGACACCAGCGTTGGCGACGACACCGGTGACCTGGCCGAACTTCTCGTTGATCTCGGCAAAAGTGCTCTTGACAAGCTCGACATTTCCGACATCACACTTCCAAGCCTGGACCTTGGCGTTGTGCTCCTTAGAGAGCTTGGCAGCGACCTCCTCGGCGTCCTTGGCGGAGTGGTAGATGATAGCGACGTTGGCGCCGGCCTTAGCAAGGGTCTCAGAGATAGCGAAACCGATACCTCGGTTACCACCAGTAACGATGACAGTAGAGCCCTGTTCATGCTCTCAGCTGAAGCTTCCATGACGCTCGACCAGGATCTGCCAGCCGGACTGGACTTGAGCAATGGGCAGGAAGAACTTACAGAGAAGTCGAAGTTGACAGGCATTGTGAATAAGTTGTCTTTGTTTGGGGGGAGGATATGCGGAAACCGACAGGAAACAGACTTGTTCTTTAGAGATATATGTTTGTTGGAAGAAGAGAAGAAAGAAAGAAAGATATGAAAGAAAACAAAGGAATGAATGTATAAAAGGGGGGACGAAGGAGATGGCAGGGGCTGGGCATGCTCGTGCTCTTCGACACGGATGCGTCGTTGGCTGGACTTTTTTTTTTCTCTTTTGCTTCTAACTTACTGTGCTGACGGTGCAGAGCCGAGAGGGTACAGAGGGTACTCACTCCCGACGTCATATGCATTGATTGTGCGGGCAGTAAGACGTAAGGGGCGGCGGAGTTTAGAGCGAGATATCAGGGAGAGGGAGGTACCAATCGAGGCTGTATGCACCGTACGGATGTGTGGCGGTAAGCGCCGCCACTATCGCTTACACTATAGAAGCACTTTTGCGCCCTGACAGCTGACGAGGTGGGCGTGCTAGATCAAGGGTGAACAGACGTAAACTCTCGACCTCTGCCGCATCCAGGTCCTGAACCCCAAATGAATGAGTCTCGCTGCCGAGCGGCAGTTTATCGTGGTACGACCGACCTGAAGAAGGAAGGTGTCATACCGCACATTGCGTCAGACGGTAAGGAATGTCTAGTCGAAAACACGGGACGGCAAGCGTGGGAAGTTAGAGTGATAGGAAAACCCGTCTACAGAAAAAGGATGAAGGAAATGGTCATCGTACGGTGTGGGACAGCATTCCAACAAATGGGAGAAGTGTGCCCGCAACACTTTTAGCGCCTCAACTCTGCATCTGCAAATGTATACACCGGACTCATATTGCACTGAAGCACTTCATATCAATGGTATAGCAAGTTTGCAGACCCCATGTCTGAAGATTGAAGTTTAATTGACCACTGTGACATTTTGACGATCTTAGTTAGATTGGCACGTGGGTTCCGCGCGACGAAACACGGTTCGTAACAGCTGCTGCGTACAGCGCAACAGACGCGCTGCGCTGTCACCACCGTCAATCTCGTTGAACCATTTCCGTCCATTCTATTGAAGATGCGGCATCCTTCAAGTGAACGAAATCCTTTGTCCTCATCCTACTCCTTTCTGGTAGACCGCAACCGTCCAAGAGAGCTTGTCCGATTGCGCATCCTACTTGCCAGGATATAGAGGATAAAAAGGTGTTTCGAAACTAGGAGTTGCGAGCGATACTTTTGTTCTCCGTTGTGCGTGCCAAGCCAAGATCACCGACGTGGAAGTCACCAAAATATCGCAATATACATCAGTTTTTTCCTGACACAGAAGAAGAACAAGCATCTTGAACGGCTCAAACGGAAGACGATAAAGTACCTCACCCGCCAGCCCTTTCATAACATTCCTGACAAACGCTTGTGGGCTTGATTTCGCTCGCTTGCCCACCGCCATGCCATCATTATCGCCCCCACCTCACTCCAACCCGCTCACCCGACGATCCCCGCTCTCGTCCACCCAATCTCTCTCCAACCCTACATCTTCAATATCACCATCACTATCTCAGCCGACCGTCTCAAAAGTCACTGCAGAGTCGGACGCCGATGTCCGCCTGAGTCAGAGATCAGGTGTTTCGCCCGGCTTGGCGGCACCGGCGTTTGGGGGTAAGAAGCGAGTTGGTAGTAGTGGACGGTTGGGGTTGAGGGAGTATGCAATTCTCGGTGTTGTCCTGCTTGTTGGAATGGGAGTCAGGTTCCACAAGTTGGATCGACCAGATAGTGTAGTGTGAGTGGATAGATCCCTCATTTCGCACAATACATACGGCCAGGACTCCAAAATGCCAGACTTTTGGCTGCTCGCGACAAGGTGCTCATTCCTTTACGCCTTGTACAGCTTTGACGAGGTGCACTTTGGAGGATTTGCGACCAAGTATCTCAAGAGACGGTTCTTCATGGACGTCCATCCTCCGCTTGCCAAGCTCCTGATCACCCTATCGGGCTACATTGGTGGGTTTGACGGTAGCTTCGATTTCAAGGACATTGGAAAGTGAGTAATGGTGAATAGTATCACTTTTTCCACTCTTCCCCCTGGTTCTTCCTGGATGACAGCTGACCGTCTCGCTTCCCAACCGCAGAGACTATATCGAACCAGGCGTCCCCTACGTGACCATGCGATTCTTCCCAGCCTTGCTCGGACTCGCCTTAATTCCGCTCTCTTTCCTGACTCTGATCTCGCTCAAACTCTCACTTGCGACCGCGCTTCTTGGCTCGCTTCTCATAACCTTTGAGAATGCCCTGATCACTCAGTCGCGATTAATCCTCCTCGACTCGTACTTGGTCTTCTTCACTGCTCTGACTACCCTCTTCTGGGTCCGATTCAGCGCGCACGATTCCGAAGGTCGCGCCTTCACTTTCCCCTGGTGGAGGAACCTCCTTCTCACAGGTCTCTCTTTGGGTGCCGTCGTATCGTGTAAATGGGTCGGACTGTTCACTATCGCCATGGTCGGTGTTGGCACCCTTAGGCAGTTATGGCTCCTTCTTGGAAACCTTAAGGTCACCCCTAGACAGTGGATCAGGCATTTCGCAGCTAGGACGCTTTGTCTGATCGTTGTGCCCATCACTTTCTACATGCTCATGTTCAAGATTCACTTCTGGATCCTGAATGAGAGTGGAGATGGAGATGGATTCATGAGCTCAGAGTTCCAGCATACTCTTCAAGGACATGGAATGGAAGACACATATGCCGGTAAGCTGCTGCTGTGATTCTCGCTTTTGTATATCTGCACTGGACCGCTGATCCACTCTTCAGATGTCAGTTTCGGGTCTAAAGTCTCAATTAGACATGTTAACACTCAGGGAGGATACCTTCATTCTCACAACCACGCTTACCCCGGTGGTTCCAAGCGTGAGTGATCCGTCTGAACGTAGATACCATTCACAGCCGGTACTTATGCTCTCTCTGACAGAACAACAAATCACCCTCTACCCTCACCGAGACGAGAACAACATCTGGCGAATTGTCAACGCTTCTTCCCCTGACGGTCCTGCTTCGTACCCTTGGGACGAGCTCCCAATCGATTATGTTCTGACCGGCACCAAAATTCGACTGGAGCATGTCATCACCGAGAAACGGTTGCACTCGCACGACGTTCGACCACCCGTCAGTGAGGTCGACTTCCAGAACGAAGTATCAGGATACGGGTTCCCTGGGTATGTATATCTTCAAACACATTCAAATACCTGAGATGGCGTTTGCCAAGGTGTACGTAGTTAACAAGTATTGCTATTTGTTCAGATTCGCTGGCGACGCCAACGACGACTTTATCGTGGAGATCGCTCACAGAACCAGAGGTCGAAGGGATCGACAAGCTCGACACCGATTGAAGACCCTTCGGTCTCAATTCAGGCTTCGACATGCCCTCACTGGATGTTACCTTTTCTCGCACAAGGTCAAACTGCCTGATTGGGGTTTTGAGCAGCAGGAGGTGAGTCGACCCCTTGCTTGGAGCTTATCTCCTCAGATGGTGACGCGAGGCTGAGACGATTCCACTCCGCAGGTTACGTGTAACAAGAACCCCACTTGGGAGAACTCGCTTTGGTATATCGAAACTAACAACCACGCACAACGTGAGTGACCTACATGAGACCCTGCCGTCCGATACCCAAAGAATACTAACAAATGCTATCCCAGTGCCATTCGATGCACCTAGGGTCAATTACGAACGTCCCAGCTTCTTCGAGAAGTTCTTTGAGCTCAACGCTGTGATGTGGCGAACCAACGCTGGTCTGACGGAAAGGCACGCTTATGATTCAAGGCCCCAGTCATGGCCTGTTCTTAGACGAGGAATTGTGAGTTCATCGTGTATTGAGACTGGAACCTGTACTACCAAGAAGCCGCTAATTAGATCTGTCACTGTAGAACTTCTGGGTCAAGGATCACAGACAGGTCTACCTCATCGGCAACCCCGTCATTTGGTGGTCTAGCTCTATCGCTATTCTCGCTTACGTCAGTTTGCGAGGTTTGTTCGTGCTCCGTGCCAAGCGAGGATTCCGGGACCTGAGCAAGCGTGAGTATATATCTATGCGGTTCCTACAGTTTAGGCCTTGTTATGTTATTATTTGGCTATCGCTGACGGTCTACATTTCTAATAGCTAAAATTGCCTTCTACGACGAAGTGTGTTCATCACTCGTCATTGCTTGGGCGCTGCACTACTTCCCCTTTTTCCTCATGCAACGACAGCTCTTCCTACACCACTACCTACCAGCCTTGTATTTCGCTGTCCTCCTTTTCTGCACCGTTTTCGACTACCTCACTTCCAGCATTCGACCTCGAACCAGGGTTCAGGTCGCCGCTGTGCTCTTAGTGGTGGCTATCTGGAGCTGGAGCCACTGGAGTCCTCTTGCCTATGCCGGTGAATGGACAAAGGGCAAGTGTGAGAAGGGCAAGTGGTTGAGGACCTGGGACTTCAGCTGGTAGGTCTTGCGCATCACGCTGGTTCCCGCCGGTTTCAGTGTCATCGACGCTCGCTATACAGAGGCTGATGCTGTATTTGGGGCGCGACTCAGCAACGACTTCCACGAGGACCTCGGCATGTACAAGGCTGTGCCTGCTGTCCCCAGTAGCAAGATCGATCATGCCTTCACACCTGATGGTGAGGTGACGACTACGCTTGTTGTGAGTGATCTTGCCATAGTGCGATATCATCGTTGTATTCATCGACGCTGACATTGACATTATACCGTTGCTTTGCCTTGCCACTACAGGAGGAAGCTCCTGAGCCTATTCAGAACGTCTTCGAGGCCGCCGAGCCTCCTTCAGAGGAGAAGACTCATGCACCTGTCGGACCTCAGAATGAAGTTCAGATGCAAGAATCCACCATCGACGCGCCAGCTCAAGGGTCCGATGCGCCTATTTTGGAGGACACGAGAGCGCCCGTGGGTGTCGATGCTGGTGCGCCTGCTGTCACCGATGGCGCGGAGGACGAAGGCGGCTGGCACGGTGGCGCTGAGGAGAACATGAGGAAGGATGCGCAGGAGGTTAAGCCCGAGGAAGCGCCCATCGGAGTCGGGAAAGACGTGAGAGTGCCCGAGATAAAGCTGGACGCTGAGAGGGAAGGCCTCGTTGATCAGCTCTTGGAGGAAGACAAGGCGTAGAACAGTAGCTTCGGAGTGAGGCGGGATCGCCAAGCAATAGATCACTCGCGTGGGCACTGTACAATACGTGCAAAAAGTCTGTGTGCACAGTCACATCCGGCGTATCAGCAGGCTTGGCAGTGAATCAGGCTTATTCACATTAGAATGCATGAACTTTGCTACGGGACGACAGGGCGTTGTGTTGCGGGATTAGTAGGTACGGATCGGACTGTATCCAACGTTCGGAAGAGATCCGCACGGAGTACTACAATAAATGCTCTCAACGAATCACCAGACTTTGATACTGTACAATGATCAATAGTTTTTGCTGTTCGAAAAGTAAGTGAGAAGGCGGGTGAGGGGGCCTCAGAGGGGAGCATCAAGATGGGTTCACATTCTGGACCCTTCCTTCTCATTGTTGAAACTTCTTCATGAGCGACTCTATAGCCTTTGGACTCAATACGTCCCCATTCACCTGCGTAGCCGTATCTCTGGCCCCCTGACGAAGATAAGCTAACTCGTCACGAGACTTTTCTTGGCCTGGATCGAGGAAGTGGCCGTTGACCTGCCTGGCCTGGCCTTCGGTTCCATTTTGGTGCCAAGAGTGATCGCCTTGCCTTACGGGAGGCCGACGCAAGGAGTCATTGCCGTTCCCCCTGCCGCTGCCGCCCCCGACGAGAGTGGTGGCGGTGGATGTGGCTGGTGCCGAAAGGGTACTGGTTGGAGCGGGGCGTCGCGTAATCGCCTGCTTGCCCTTTTCGCCACCTGCACTAGAAGACGCAGGAGTCCTCGCGCTCTCAGCGAGACTTCCAGCGACCGAATGAGCGGATTCGCCAACAGCGATAGACTCCGCTTCGAACTCGCAGTCGGAGTCGGGGGCTGCCGAAATGGGCGTACGAGCGCCACCGCCGAACCTGCTACTTCCAGTGCCGGTGCGCATCAAAGTGAAGCCGACGCTGGACGCAACCGTCTGGGCGTTAGTATCGTACCGCGAGTCAGCTGCGTCATCGGTGCCCGCGGACGAGCTGGGAGGGGTGGGGCGCCCGGTGGTGGCGGAATAGTCGGAGGGGCATGCGGCACTCGCGGCGTCGCTGTCTCTCGCAGCCGAGGAACGGGATGTACCGGAGTATGAGGGACTTTGGGTCATACTGTTGTGGTCGTTGTTTGGTTTACTATAATGAGGGAGTGCAAGAAATACTACTCGGAACTATGCTAGGTGTCTGCTGCTCTGCCCGCGGGGTGTCTGTGTGTGAGCTGCTTCGTACGGTCTTAAGGTGCTGGATTCCAATGCAGTATGTTTGAGCAATTGGAATCAAAGTGCCAAAAAGATAGAGGAGGGAAGGATGAGAGTCATCTTTACGATACAACTTGCCTCTCGTCTCGGTAGACACTGTAGGTCAATGAGTCAGCCAAGCATAATGCGCACATTACTACTGTCGCACGAAACGTTCCAGACTTGAAAAGAGCAA
Organism: Kwoniella heveanensis BCC8398; assembly: GCA_000507405.3. Taxonomy (NCBI): domain Eukaryota; kingdom Fungi; phylum Basidiomycota; class Tremellomycetes; order Tremellales; family Cryptococcaceae; genus Kwoniella; species Kwoniella heveanensis. The sequence continues at coordinate 131,366 of KI669505.1, forward strand.
GCCGGCCTTCGTACGATCGCTACGGAGGTTCCTCGCCTGTAGCTACACGAGTCATCACACATAGCGCAATGTAGGAAGCCTTGTCGGGACCAGAATTGGAAGCCACGAGCAGTGCAAAAAGTCCGACCGTCGCTGCTTTCCTCAACATACTGGTGGTCAGCCCATGTCATCCTAACACACTCGGACTGCAAATTGCAAGCTATCCTTTCTACTCGTTTCTCGATGCAGAACTTCGGTTGGCAACTGCTAATGGGTTGGCAAATCTTGCAAAATCCCTTGTGTTGGTCGATATACATAGCACTCCACTTAGGTCGCACGATACAGCAGTTTCACGCGTCCTGTGTGCATGTACAATCCGGGATGTATAGTATGTACTGTACAGCCCAACACTGGCCATCCGGAGTATGCTATAGTATTTAGACACTCAAAGAGTGGTCACAGCTCGCTACTGTAGTACTGCGTCATTCACGCTTGTTCCAGAAAACAGGCCCTATCTGAGCCGCACTCTTTCGTCCTACATCACCGTTGATCTGGTTCGCGCGATCAAGAGCTCGAACAGTGTCATATGACCTAAGCCTAAGATCCTGCTTCTGGCCCGGGTCCAGTATATCGCCATTCGCCTGCGAGGCGCTATCCGCCGAGAGAACCCTCTCGTACGAAATCGTGCAATCGCCCACTTGTCGCAAAGGAGGGCGTCTTGGCGCAGTGGTGGTGGTGGTGGTGGTGGTGGTTTGCGTTCGGCGGTTTGCGGCTTCAGTGCCCTTGTTCGAGCTGGGGTTGGACGTGACGGCGGGTGCGGAGACAGTGGTGCTCATGGCAGGTCGACTGACTGGCTGTTTGCCGCTCGCTGCACTTGGTCGACCTCGCGTTGGCGTCCCACTCTGACCCTTGCCTTGAGACGGGGCAAAATGGCTGTCATTGGCGTTGCCTGGCGCACCGAGCTGAGTACGGACAGAGCTTGGTGACCGAGATCCGAAGCTCAGGTATGACATGCCGAGGTCAGAGACCGCTGTATCATCGTCGCTTGCATAGTCAGGCTGGGACGAAGCATAGGAGGTGCCGGTGGCCGACGCGGAGGGAGTCGTCTCGCCTGAACCGGTCGACGATTGTGCGGGGTCGGTCGCCAGAGGCATCGTGTTTTCGTTGTGCTAGCCACGATTTAGTCCTCAGACCTGAGGATATGACTTAAATGTATTGTTCGCAACAGAATATTGAATTCTAACCAAGGTTGTGATTGATTGGTTGACGAATGCCAGGAGCTGTACTGACACAGTCCGAGTATATATGTATATATCGATATTGCGTATCGAAGCTGTGTACTCTGTACTCCTATAGCTTCTGAACTTCAAGACGCGAGAAAGAGAGTGAGCAACCAGTGAGCCTTCTCGCGATCTTGCCAGGAAGATGCGAGATTGATCGGTGGGCAAAGGGAAGAAAGGACGGGAGTTTTAGCTAGAACACTATGGTCAACTGCGAAGGCGGACGATGTTCAGGAAGAAGGGTGCGCATACAAGCGACTATCCGTTGTCGAGCATGAGAGAAGACCTGACGCCGTTACAGACAGACCTCTGTTCGCAGCTGTAATGCAGATTACAGTATTTGCAATATGCGCGCCCAATCAAAGGTGAACGCGTATGTACAACACGGACCATGACATGATGGAACATGCCTTCCTAACCCTCTAGACGCTCACTGACGGCCACCCCTGCATTCCAACGAGCAAGGATTCCAGACTCTCTCGCTCTTCGCTCGCTACAAAGGCGAAGCGCTGTCGTCTCCCTTGTAATCTCTGTGAGTGAGTGGTTGAGGGGCAAATCAGAGGATCAGTGCAGTTCAACTATTGTAGTCATGATCGTCTATTTAGTTATTCAACTGATCTCCTCGGCTCCAAGCTCATGCTTCTTTTGAGAAACAGGATGTCGCCCGTCCCTCGCTCGCCACCATATCGTATTTTCTTACTGCTTTCTGGACATGATTTCCCACGGGTATTGTAGCATGTGCCACGCGGGCTTCGGTGTCAGAAGTATCATGAATTACGAGATACCCTAGGCTAGCCTATAGGCCTATCGATGAATCTACCGTAGCAAACAAGCACTGCTGCAAATAGCCGGACCGGCTGATATGTCATTTGCATGCGTATGTATGCAGGCAAGCATGAGATGAGAGGATTGAAAACGCAGCTAAGGATCGGGGCTAGTCACCATACAGTAGTAGCAGTAGCATACATGGGACAGCATACACCGTTAATGCTTGATGCTATGGTGAGGCGCGGCAAAAACACTCAATGACTTGATCTATCTCCATCGGCCCACTCGCTCTGCTCACACACCGAAACAATTCTTCTTTTAACGGAATGGATCGACGTCGATTCATAAGCTTCGGTTCTTGACTTACTCCTCTTTGACTCGTCCGTTGAACATTTGTCGACATCTATAGGCCATATCAGCAGACAACATGTCGTCGTCTCAGATCAGCTCGGGATGGTACACCAATGCATAGTGAGTCTCGGTTCACCCCTTCTCCGGTCGGTCCTTTGACCGCTCGCCGTTTATGCCTATGCCCCGATGAGGAAAATACATACCCCTTAAATCCCCTTATTCACTTGGCTTTCTCTTGATTTGCCATCCTGATTTGGCCATTACACTCATCCTCCCCGACATTTGTATATATCCATCCATATATCGTACATACTAGCGAGGGGTATCAGAAGCTGAGATTTAATCCATCACTCCACGATGCCCCCTTCTCACAGTTCTGGGCCGTTCCGATCCAACAGACTCCGAGCGCCCTCCCTTCTCCCAGGTGCTCGGCGACCGGTCATTCCCGTCCAACAGACGCTAGTGGTCGACGTGGCCCACGCCCACAATCACAACACAGCCAACACCAACGAAGATGGCAAGAATGCACCGGTCAACGTCAAGAGACGGGAGACGATCTTCGGACCCGATGTAGGGGAGGACGATGAACCAGGTTGGAACGAACCGAAGAGGGAGCAAGTGGGAGTCGATAAAGTCAAGGAATGGGTCGAGAAGACTAAATCGGAGGAGGTGAGTGAGGGAGGCGATGCGGCGATTGTCTACCGGATCCTCTTGCCCACGAAGCCGTGGTGTATTTGATTGCCCATCGCATACATCATTGGATCTTCCTGCCTGGACTTTTCGTACAGATCGAGAAACAGACTTGCGGCTGATATCAGAATCAATCACTACTAGGGCCTTCACGCTACCACTACTCTACAAGCTTTGGTCAACCTGAAACGACCAACATTGCTACTCCAGCAACTCGACATGGAGGAAAGCCGCCCATCTACCGAATTGCCAGAAGAAGATATCGTCTCTGCTTCCGCTACAGCCACCCCTGCTCGAAACTCGTATATCCCGCCACCACCGCTTCATATCCTAAAATTCAACTACGATGCGACCACTCCCCAGGTCCGGATCTCGCTCGAGGTGTACCCAACCCCTCAGCCGCCTATTGAGGGCAAAGAGAGCATCGTCGAGGACCATGAACCGAAGTTGATCTACTCGGGCTTGCATACCGGTGGATTCGGTCAAACTTTCACTTTGCCACACAATGCAGCCTTGGACCTGAGCGGTGCTATCGTCGAACGGGAAGAAGACGGTGTCCGAACTTCCTCCGAGGAAAAAGCTGCAGCCGCTCAGAATGGGACGGCCGTGCCCACGATCGCACCATCACAAGTACCCGAGCCAGTTTCTACGCCAACCCAAGACGAGCGTGAAGGTGGTCGACGACGATTAGGCGGTCTTTTCAGGCGAAACAGGGACCGAGATGAGGACCTCGAAGCGGGCATGAACGGCATCGAGTTGACGAACACAAACTTGAATGGCGGTGTCAACGGCGAGAATCCTGAGGGCGAGAATGAGGAAAAGAAGGAGAAGGAGATTGAGCAGGGTATGCGGTTGCTCATCCGCATCGATGGTGCAGGACCAGAGGGTCAGTCGGAATTCATCTGCGTTCAAGACCCACACGGTCTCATGGTCTTGTTTTGTAGCCTCAGCTGAGAGTTCAAATGCTGATACTTTACCCCACCCCCTCCTTCAATATCTAGGACAAGCCCTCGCCCGCACAAACGCACAGCTCACCCATATTCTCATCAGCGGAACATGGGTAGCCGATAACAACGCCTCGACTACCAACACCTCGCAGACCCCCGGCAAGCGTGTATGGGTTATCAAGGTCGCCCGACGAGAAGCGATCATCGGCGCTCACACTTTCCTCTTGAAGGAAATCTACGGTCTTTCTTCGACTTCCACCTCCACTTCGACGACGTATCCTCCCAACCAGGATGATCCGTACGCTTCGACCCCCAACGAATGTATCGTCTGTCTTACTTCCCCGCGAGATGTCGTCTTGCTCCCCTGTAGACATCTGGTCGTCTGTAGAGACTGTGCTGTGGGCATGGTCGAGTATGGCGCTGGTGGTAAAGTGGCTCGAAGGGAAGAAGGGGCCAACGATGCTGCTGCTGGTGAAAACGATGCGGCCGGTGGCTCAGGCGCAGGTGGCGCGGGAGGAAGCGGCAGCGCCAACACACCTCAGGTCGCCGGTGGCACTACCGCGACCGGCAGAGAGAGAAGGAAGAAGAAGGTGAAGGGATGGTACTGTCCCGTTTGTCGACAGCGTGAGTCGAATCATTACTCATTCACAGTACAAATAGTTCCGCATATTTCTAGCAGTGCGCCCCTTTATTCCATTCTATCAGTTATGGCGCTCACCATTGTGAGATGTTTCTCGCACAGCATACACCTCGCTTCTACGACTGGCCTTGCCCGAATCCGACAAGGACGCCACCGCTACCGGTGCAGGCGTCGGCGCTGAGCTTGCCAGGATTCCTTCTCGGGCAGTCTCGGTTCGCACGACGCGATCTCTTCGCGCTCCGTCGCTCGCGCCTACTTTACCCGAAGGTGCAGAGAGGATGCTCGACCAACTTCGTCCTGACGACGTCAGGGCTCGTGATAATGACGATGATGACGACGACGACAACGAAGAGGCCGTCGCCAGGGCACACGAGGCGTCCGAGAGTGAGAGGCCTCAGTTCGTCGTTGCCAACGCTAATGACGAGGACGACAAAGGCGAGACAGAGCATCGAGAACACGCCGGTCAGCACGAACAGCCCCAGCCTCACCCTCAGCCTCAGACGCAGACGACGTACGATGGCGGAGAGAAAGATACCATTGACACGACGGCAACTACGACTACGATGGCGCCTTTTGATCTTGGCGCCGAGATCCTTTCGCAGGCAACGGGCGGTCGTGCATCTACGGAAGGGAAGAGGGAAGAGAATAAGGGCTGGAAGGAGGTCGCTTAGCTTGGAGAGTGTCAACCCGAAACGATTTTCCCCTAAATCCTCACCATTCCATTCTCAAGCGCTTCGTAAGGTCAGCGTATAGCGGACCACCATATACTTCATTGTTTCTTGGTTGTGATTCTATCCATTTGACAACCACGCAGCTTCAGATGTCAGTCAGTCGGTTGATCCATTTCCGTCCGATATCTGGTCAGAATCAGAGCCACCCCTTTCTTTTCCTCCACGATTGTCGATCTCACATACGTTAATTTCTTTTGGTCTCCCTCCGTTGTAGTGGGTTGTAGTGTAGTCTTAAGTAGGTTTGTAGTATGATCAGTTGATTGAGAAACACAGAAAACAGGAACTCACATGTATTCATGATTAGCGGAACGTGAGTGCTTCCTAGACCAGATGGACCGAATTAAACCGACTCGAACCGGTCCCAACCATCCTCTCCTATCATTTGGTTGAAAGACACGTCGTCACATGTCAATTGAGTTTCCTTGTCGGCCGTCTAGTTAGTCCGCTCTGCAGACACGTGAATTTGCATCTGACTGACTTTGACATTGTACAACCGTAACCCAATCTCTCTTGGCCTAATGTGACATACACCACATGCTCCGCCGTCCACACATCCAATGTCTCTCTCACTCTCACACCTTGCTTCTCAGCTTCTCCCAATGCTGATGCTGATGCTAATGCTAATGCTATCTGATCGGGCTGGCCGCCATGTTTCCTTCCATCTTCCTTCGTCTCAGTCTCCAGTCGTTCGTCTAGATCTTAGATCTGGGGTAAATCAGCGGAAGAAGGGAAACCTGCCTCGACGCCCGATAAGGGCGCTCGTCGACCTCTACTCCTTGATCGAGCACCGGCCGCGAGACCCTGTTTCGTAGCGATGAAGTCTTCGAAACGGGCTTGGTCTGTGCAAGTGGAGTGGTATCGTTCATTATCGAATCGTGGCGTATCGTATCGTGACGCAGCACATCCGTAGAGATAGGATAGTCGAAAACCAGATCAGCTCGGATCCAACGCTTCCGGAGAAGACTTTTCCTGTTCACGTCTTTTCCAAGATACTATCCCGTGATCAGACAGTATGAGGAGGGTGGAGATGCGTTGTGATAGATCATCAGGTACGTTCGCTCACAGTTCGGGTGCCATCGAGAGAGCGCCGGTCGGTTCTGGATGATATCGTCAAGGTTCCACTGAATCCTTGCCTTATCAAGGACCTATGTATAATTATGATATATCCAACATTAGCCCCTGCTCCAACTCGTCAATTGCACCATATTCCGGCATCAAAACCATGACCACAACAGACACTTACAGTATTCGTCTCGTTATCGGGACAGATGACGTAGAAATCACCTTCCTCGAATACCTTCTCAACCATGTAATCGATGGTTTGCTCAGGTGTCCACGCGCCAGCTGGCTTGGGAGCGCCCGTCTTGGCTCCGGTGAGACCGGTGTGAACCCATCCGGGACTGAACCCGACCATCACTCGTCAGCTTGGTCTATTCGCGCCAGCGAGGAGAACCAAATGTCCAGGATATATCGAGGTTCGGAGCCGTATCTTCCGCTAGGGTAAGGAACGTTATCACTCACACGAAGAGATGCGCAGAACATCGACCGTCGGGAACGTTCCGCAGCTCGTGGGCGACTATGACATACATCCATAGTTGACACGGAAAGGGATGGCATGAGAGATTTCAGCTCCGGCTGGTAAACCTTCCAGTATCCCATGAAGGCATGGTACTTACGCTGCTCAGTGAAGGTCTTGACGGCCGCTTTGGAGACGTTGTAGCCTGCGTTGCCGCTGCAGGAGAGATAGCATCAGTTGTAACGTTAGTATCGATGTCACTTGTTGTATCAAGAATTCCCTGCACTTTGAGCGCCGGTAAGGGGTTTATATGTCCTCAAGCCTGGGCCCGCTGTTGTGTAAACTCACGGAGGACAGGTGATACCCTGTTTACTACCCGTCACGATAATAGCGCTCGCATTCTCCTGTCTAGCCATGACAGGTGCGAAAGCTTGAGCGACGTTGAGGACACCAAAAAAGTTGGTATCCAGTACGCTGTGCCACGACTCCTGGAGGTCCAAAAGGGACGTGGCAAGGGGGATGGCGGGTGTGGGTTTGGAGATGCCTGCGTTGGCCATGAGGATGTGGATCTGCGAGTGTAGCGTGGGCCAAGAGAGACCAAACGGTTAGGTCTGCTCTTATCATCATCTGGTGGGGTCGTAGGGGCAGACGCAGCTATATTGCCCTCAGCATCGCGCCCAGTGTCGAGGGCGAGTATAGACTATGCGACTGCTGCGAGTTCTCATCCACCCATATGCTGTTTGACGATGGCACCTGCTCCTTGCGCCTTGGAGCCCCTTTCACAGTCGTGTGACGCTTCACTTCTCAAGCCAGATCGCATCAAATCACTCACCTCGCCAAACTCCTCCAACACTTTATCTCGCATAGAGACAACCTCCTCGATTTTGCTCACGTCCACTTTCTGACCAAACACCTCGCCGACACCTTCGATAGACTTGATCTTCTGGACAGCCTCAGAGAGGGAGGGCTCGTCGATATCTACCAGGAAGAGGGACATGCCTGTCTTGGCGTATCGGAGGGCGGCGGCGAGACCCAAGCCGGAGCTGTTGGGGTGGGTGATATGTGGTAGGAAATTGACGTGGTGAGAACATGGTCATGGGCATAGTAACGATTTTGGACGGAGAGGAGATGATAAGTGGATAAGTGTAGATGGGATGCGATTGTTAGATCGAAGGTGAATAGTAGGAGGGCATTGCAGTATGTCAGAATCGATCAGCATAATAAAGGTGTCGTGTTTGGGCCATGATAATGAAAAGAGATGTCTAAATCCTCAGATATTTCCAATAATAATCACAGCCCAAAAGCTCTAGCCGTCACTGGCATCAACCCAAGTTTCAAGCTAGCTCACTCACCCAGCCCCAGTGATGACAGCCACAGCCTTAGGATGCAGAATCTCAGAGTTCGCCATGATGTGTGGGTGTGTGGGTGTGTGGGTGTGTGTCTGTGTGTCTGTGTGTCTGTCTATTTGCGTATCGCTCAAGACTGTTGTGCAGATGTAGTTGTGGTCGCGTGAGATGCAATAAAGATGTGAAGCGAAGCTAGATCTAGCAATTGTCATCGGGTTGGGTTGATTGGCGCAAGCCAAGTCCCAAGAGATAAGAGAAGCCGTGACCCATCGGACAATCATCCGGCCGGATAAGCTGCAGTGCTGCAGTGATGTTCTGACGTCATATCACGACGATACACTCTACAGTGCGAGTCGAGTACTCGAGATGAGCGATATTTTTGCGATTTTCTTGTCATGCATAACGCATCAATGCATATGTAGTGGGTGAAAATGACCAGTGGGGTACGCAAGCAATGTTTCGCAGGCCATGTATATCATGTCATGTCATGCTGGGAAAACTTGCTTGTGGTTCAGTTCGATATGTCCGTCGAATGCAGGGTAGGTAGAGATCAGGTCCCATCAATATGATATGCAGACAAGCCGATACATAGAGAGGCCATGCAGAGTAACCGTAGTCCCTCTTCATCTCGCCCAATAGTCCTCCAGCCCGCTCCCTCTGACAGCCCTCCCCGCAGCATCTCCAAGCTTCCCATCCGTACTCCATTCTGACCAAACTCTCGCGACATCCAAACCGAGTTTCTTGAGCTTGATGTTGTCTTGACCTTGATCTATTGATTGTGGGAATTTAGCCCATGGTCCTTGGATGGCACCCTTAGTGGGGTGCGATAGGTAGAAGAATGGGGATAGTTTCGAGGTGATCAGGGGGAATGTCTGTGGTTACGCCAATAGCAAGTCAGTAAGAGATCCATTTTCGCGGTACCGCTAGCCAGCCGGATTCAGTGAGATGCAAGACTCCGAATGTGAGGCTGATCACTTGCCCGGAGAACCGGCGAAAGTATGAACTCATGTGTATATTGATCGACGCATGACGAGGTCCTCAACGAGCGAGATAACGTTTCATACTCACCTCAGGATCCAATAGGCTGAACGGCATCATCAGTGCCCCCTTCCCTCTCAGACCGAGGTACAATAAGAACTCCAACAGTCCCCTCGTGGCTTTCGGATCCCTCACCCCGAGCTCCCACAACACCTTTGGCAGTCCCTCAAACCAAGCTTGTATAGCTGCTCTGAATTTCTTGCCGCCTTTGGAAGTCGGCAGCACAAAGAAAGGGTACCGAGGGTATCGCTGTTCGTGCACGACAATGAGGGATACGAGGAAGCCGTCTCCTATTGACCTGATGGCGCTTGTTGACGCTTGACGAGAGAGGTGAGAGAGGAATGCTGTGCCCACGAGCATCGGAATATCCTCTTCTTCTTCCTGGGCAGAGGTAGATGAGGGAGGAGGACGAGTGATGAGCGCAAATATGATAGGTAAGAGAGCTGAGTAGGCGGCGGGTGTCAACGTGCTCTGGGCGAAGACGTCTTTCTTAGGTGACTGAAAGAGTGGGTCGGAATACATGATGGTCAGCACTGAAACGTCTCACTTGTCTGAAAGGGTGGAAATTCTGCTAAGACAGTTAAGCCAAGCGCCCGCCTTTCTGTACTCACCAAAATGTCCACGACCCATTCTGCAACTTCTTCCATCGCCCAATGGTCCGCTCCATTTGCTTTCCCTTTCCCTTTACTCTTGGCGTTTCCACCCTTCTCCCTCTCGCGCATATCGTTCCAAGCAATCTCAATAGCTTTCACCCGTTCCCTCCACCCTACTTCCTTCTTTCCCCTTGTCAGCTCTTTCGGGTATGCCAACTCCACAGGCCGAGGGGTCAACAGCATAGCTAGATTAGCATACACCAACGACAACTCGAACGCTGGCGTCAAGCCTGATGGAGCCAAAGTAGCTGCTGTTGTCGTCGCTCTTAACCCAGATGTAGAGGAGGCGGAAGCCGAGGCGTGGAAAGGGAACCAAGCTGCCATTCGCTTCAGAAAATCAGACACGCAACCCCTAGCTTCTTTCATCTCAGCCGACAGATACGTGTCCGAAGTCGTGCTGCCTGAGGAAGAGGCTTTGGTGGATGCAAGGATAGATCGACCGAGAAGATGAGTCAAGGTGGCTGTCGTTGTACAAAGCGCCAAGGGGATGTCTTCGGTGCTCGACGCGGACGCGAACGAGCCGAGAGAAGGCGAGAATGCCGTTGGAGCTGACTCGAGGAAGGTCGAGAGGAGTAATGGGTGCAGTTGAATGTACAATTGCTGGCACACACAAGCGAGTTTAATTTCGGCGGTCAGCTCTTAGCAGTCATGTATATGGGCGTATTTGACAGGGTGCACTCACCGACAGGACATTGCTGACACCATTCTCCACCTCCTGGTTTCCCTGCGCAGCAATCCTGCCAAGTTCCCATGATTCCTCGATGTGCTCATTCACGTCCCAGGTACCCCTGACCACCCAGCCCTCTTCCTGCAGACCCTCAAGCGTAGGTTCCTCTCTCACCGCTTTCTCTGGGGCCTTGGTCGCCGACCTTGAGACTCGCTCCTGCTCGATCCACCCTTCAAGCCATTCCTCTTTCTGACCCTCATCGGCGTCCAGGCCTTTCCTGACAAACTCAGCCATAGCTCTAAGCGTGACGAGCTTGGCTCCGCCCGTCAATCGTCCTATCTGACTATTCACACCTTTCTCTCCACCAAGACCGACTGCCAGCCTCAATCCTTCAAGAATGTTCGACGGTTGACGAGGCCATGAGCCTACGACGTGAGTTGGTACGTGGGTGAGCAGGAGGTGGACGAGTTTACATGCGTCGAGTCGGATTTCGGGGAAGATATGAGATAGGGCAGAGGAGGTTTGGAGGACTAGTAGGGGTAGATGAGGGGAGAGAGCTGGCTGTGGAATAACGGTCAGTAAGCTATAGTCAGATATCAGGTACATGAAAGGTTGCAAGATACGGTAAAACCCACCACTGGTATTTGAGGTAGATACCACGATAATATCCCAATCAGCGCTTTTCGCACCGTAGCGTCCTGCCATGTGTGCAAGGATATCAAAATACCAGTCAGCATAGGGTCTCTTCCTCCTTCGCAACTCTTCTCCCCTTGTAAGCAGTCCGACATCTGCCAGAAGATCCGCCTCCGACATGACACCCACCTCATCAGAAACGAGCCCGCCAAGAGCTCTCAAGACCTTCCCGATCTCCTTGCTAATCCTAATCATCAGAATCTCCTTGACGCCTCCGATGGCCTCTTTCCTGACAACCGCATTCGGATGCCTAAACCGTATGAGTAAGTCATCTAACGTCAATCCGTTTGCGGTGGTTGGTTCGGAAGGGCCACCCGATGAGCCTTCTGCAACGAGGAGAGATCTATTGAGAGCTTCTTGGCCGGGCAAAGCGATGGCTATATGGTTGTGTGCCCCGTGAGATGAAAGAACAGTAACATAGTCAGCTGTCTGCCGAGATGCGATGGTGCCAGAAGCCGTTCGTTCGTTCTCCCCCAAGCCGAGCGAGTAAAAATGAGTGTCTGGGCGACTGTATATTGTATAACTCACACCTCGCTTTGAAGGACGTGTCGGTAGCATTGGAAGCCTGTTTCTTGCCCTTACCAAGCTTGAGCTTGGCTTTCTGGATTTACAGCAGCATCAAGTTCAAAGCAATGTCAGGATGCCATGCCAAGCCAGTCAGTTTACCCTCTGTCGTAGTGAGGTGAGACTGTCGTAGTGAGGTGAGACGATTGCCTCCAAGTCAAGTTGGTAGCAATGTTCACTCACGGTGAAGTCGGCGACTTTCTCCTTTTTCTTCTTGGTAGCTTTCGGCATGGTGCGGGTAAGTCTGTATGTAGCAGGTGCAACGGTTTCTGACAACGGTCAAGGCAGTAACAGTCTTTCAAGAGGATGTGCAGAAGGAGTTTCTGTAGTGGACATGCGTTCCACCTGTCCGGCAAGCAGCATAGTATCTAACTTACAGTAACTTTGCGATTGTTTTTGAACTTTTGCGAGCGATCCTCATCAGCCCACGTGTACCGCACGCGCGTCGGGTCGAGCTGTCCGGGACACGGTCACGTGACAACTCCGGCGACTGTGCCGAAGACTCGCCGGAGTGCCTGTTTGTCGCCTAAATAACCGGAGATCAGATTCCGATGCGATCGAGCTGCAGCTGTTCGAAACGATGAGCTAGGATGAGTTGTATGCACGTATGTCCGAGCTAGCATGAACTCTTCTCTTCTTATCACAGTAGACGATCTGGACAGAGATATCATCTGCTCGCGATCAGAAAAGAACCTATCAAGGCTCATTCAAATACAGCTAATCAAAAACATCTCCCCCAAAGATGATATCTATCGATCTCAAGGGCAAGATCGTGCTCGTCACCGGTGAGCGAGCTTCGCAGCTATAGTGCACCCGATGGACGCGATGGTGTATCATCTTGCCACAGCGTAGTGACCTGCTTGAGGGCAAAGAATCGATTGCGTGAGCTGAACTGATCTGATTGCTGATCCTCCGTTATAGGCGGCGGACGAGGCATCGGACTTGCGATCACGCGATCTTTCGCCGAAGGTAAGCTATTCAGCCTCTCAGCCTCTCAGCCGCTCAGCCTCTTGTTCCCCCCTTCAATTCCGGACACGGACTCGACCCTTCTGCAATTCGAAACAAAGCCCTCGATTCAAGGACATACACTACTGACCGATCCAGCGCAACCACTAACCTGGTTTTTCTATCATGTGGATCCGTAGCCGGTGCCACCCTAGCTATCACATACACCTCGACCGACCCCTCATCCACCGCTAAGGAGATCTCCGACGAATTCAACGTCCCTGTCCATGTCTATCATTGTGATGCGGAGGACAGTAAACGGACGGATGAGATGATTGCCCAGATCAGTAAAGACGTCGGGGAGATTGATGTTGTCGTTGCTAATGCTGGTGAGTGCTGCCCAGCCTTTCTCCTCTAGTTCTTCCGGAAAGGGGCAGAAGACTTGGATCGTGTGACCGAGTAATTCACTGCTGAATATCTGCCAAAATTCTGTACTCATAGGCGTCGCGCTCTGGCAAGAGGCTATTGACATGACTGATGGTACGTGCCGTGCCCTCCCTTCCGGCCTATACTCCTTCCATCGTGCCCCTAACACCAATATTCCAATGTCTAAAGGTGATCTACCAGCTGATGTTGACGATTCTGTGCATTCATGATAATCGCCCTCGATTGCTCGCTCGGATGACTTTGTCCTACTTTGACTGAAATCACACTGCACAGACGAGCTTCTCAAGATCATGCAAGTCAACCTGTTTGCGCCCTTCTACCTCTCGCGAGCAGTCGTCAGACAATGGCTCAATCTCCCTCCTTCGCTCTCTTCTTCAACGACGCCGAACGAAGCACAGGACACAGTCGAGCGCGGTCAGCGAGATACGGAAGGACTCAAGCTTGGGAAGAAGATCATCATTGTTTCCTCGATCTCTGGGCTGGTATCGATGATGCCGCAAGCTCAATGCGCTTACAATGCCAGCAAAGCAGGCGTTACAATGTTGGCCAAGGTAAATGAAAGTCACCGTCTCTCATATTCACAGCTGTTCTCTCATCGTACCTTATCTGTGGGCAACGAATCTTTTGCCATAGCATCTGGGAGGATGATTCAAGTTGACGAATTTAGCTGATAAGTTATTGGATCTGTCATTCCTCTTGTAGTCTCTCGCTGGCGAATGGGCCAAGTACGGCATTACAGTCAACACGGTCTCTCCAGGTAAGTTGACGACGACAAAGAACCATTCACTAGATCCTCCCCTTCTGTCTCCGATCCGATGTCCAACAGGATCAAATGCCACTCGACTTGGCGCGTGAAATGAGATGAATCTGTTGACTAAAATGGTATCCATTGCGAATGAATCCTTGTCGTGCACATGGGCTCGTGCAGGATACATCGCCACGGAGATGATCGCCTCCCCTCCACCAGGCCAAGAATCCTGGGTCCAGAAATGGCACGACCTCACCCCCGTAGGCCGATTCGGCCAGGCCAAAGAAGTCGGCGATACGGTGATCATGATGGCTTCTGGACGTGGGTTGGGCGGCGGGTTCGCTACCGGCAGCGATATCGTTATTGATGGTGGTGAGTGCATGATAGATAACCATTCCAGTCGAGGTCAGGTTTTCAGTCTGGATGGGGAGGGCAATGCCTCAGGAGGTTTCTTCTTACGATGTCTGTCTTTGCTCTTGAGGGGGAGGGAAAAGCGTGAGGCTGACAACTCCTACCGAATCCACGCATCACCTCGCTCACCTCCCTATCTTCACTCGTCTTCCTTCTCACTGTTGCAGGCTACACGATATACTAGAAGTGGAATCCAGTCTCACTTTGACATGAGCTTTGAGTTGAGTGCAGCTTATCCAGCCACGAGATTGACATTTGTACACCATCTGTATACCGCACTACAGCGATAGAAGTTAGAAATGGACAGTGCATGCAGGCAGTCTGAGCCTCTCATACATGATGAAAGATCATACTACACTTCTACAGTAGTGTCTTTTACATTAATCATACCTGCTGATCATCAAAGCGGAAGACGTATAGGAGGGTCCAGCGATTGCTCCACTAAGAACTAAGACTCAATGAGGCTCTTCCTTACTCGAATGTACTTGGCCACGAGACTCAATGAGTCTGGTACATATTCCGGGTCCACCTCACGCAGCATCGACTCTAGCAAGCGCACCCTGTACTTCCCTCCTGACAATATCCCAGACCCGTCCAACCGTACCTTCCAGTACGACACCACCCTCCCCTACCTTCTTGACAGCCACCACGCCACCTTTGCTTTTGCTCTTCTTCTTCGTGTCGTCATTGTCATCTCCTTGATTTTGTTCAGTTAGGGCGAGAATGCCAGGTCCGCAGAGCAGGATACCTTCTCCGGCGAATTCGGATGGGATGGATGGGGTGAGGTTGGATAAGCGGGATTTCAGGCTTGTGAGTCTCAGTGTACCGATGAATAACGATGTGGGAAGCGTCGTTTTCATAGCTGAGGAGGATGGTGCGACGGTTTCCGCAGGCTTGAGGGGTTGGCGCTCGGGTTCGCTCTGAATCGCAGAATTGACATCCTCCACCTCGGTCGGTTGAGTCGCAGCCAAAGGTTCCTCGGGTTCAGACTTCACTTGACCACCACCATCTTCCGCGCTAGTCTGCGCGGCAGGTTCCTCGGTAACGGCACCAGCACCAGCACCAGCACCAGTGGTGGTCATCTCCACAACTTCCCCTGGTTTCTTTTCGTTGCTATCACTATCGATAGCCTCCACAGGAAGCGGCTTGACCCTGTCGCTTGTCTCGAGAACGGGCACGGTCGATCCAGGGGCGAAGGCGATCTTGCCGTCGATCATAGCAACCTCATAGCCTTCGAACTAGATAGCAGGATGATCACGCATAAGTCAGCTTATAGTCTAAAGGAGGATAGAACGCGTAGATGATTCTCGGAATGGTGCACTCTAGCTGCCGAACCCCTTCATGTGCACATAAGTGCATGGTTGTTACACTCACCTTGGACCACTTCTTGGCCAGACCAGCCGATATACTGTCTCCTAGAGTGATCGAGTATGATTGCACATGTTCACCAATCTTGATCTTCTCGTCCGTTGAGGGCGTAAAGATGTCTTTCGTCAACCCGGCAGTGGAGACCAGGGACTTGACGAGGGAACTGGTAGAGTCGGAAGTTGATCGGACCACGATCTATTATATCAATCAAGCCAATCAATATCCGGACGTCGCTCTGAACCCAGCTAAGCCAAAGAGGCGCCTCGGCAGGGGTTGGCCTAGGCAACCATGCGGAAGACTCAGATCGACTTCAATATCACCCACCAGTTTCCTAGGTTGCAGATCCGAGATGATGGTCTTGATAGACTGTCCATCGTGCAAACCTTCCATGTCTACGAAGAAGATGGACGCGCGCAGTTCGAGAGCGATTGGCTCCGTGACATACTTGGAAGGGGGCTCTGGGGGTACTTTCTGCGGTTGCGCATGCGGGAAAGTACCCATATAATTGTTAGCGACCAGCACTACAGCCACATATGCTGCCAAGATCTATGGTTTCACTCGGCATGCGTGGGTAATAACATTAGACTCACTTGTTTCTCCTCTTCCTCTTCCTTGCGCTTTTTAGCTTCCCTCACCTCTTCTGTTTCGCCCTCCTCCTCGATCTCGCGACCTTTCCTCACCCATTGTCCGATATCGAGTCCTTCCCCGTATGCGTCTACTTTTCTTCCTTTCCTTTCGAGGAAGGGGAACATCCTGAATCTAGCCATCTCGCCAGCCGCTCCTCGACCTACACGCATCTGTTGTCCTTTCACGTAGATGTCGAACGACATGGTGCGTACATCCTCATTCTCTCCTGCGTATGCATTAGCGTTGGCAGTGTCGGCACCTCGACGCTGTATGACGATTCCATCCGCATCTCCAGCCTCGGACCCTTCAGAGTCGGAATCGGAATCAAGATCGTCGGCTTCTAGCATTCGGCGGGATCGATCCACAGCTGCTTGGTGCGCAGCTTCTCGCTCTTTCTGCAGTCGCTCGGCGTCAAGTCTTTCTTCCAACTCTGCACCGCTCAGGGGTACCTTTGAGTCCATCTGAACGAGAAAACAGTCACAGGTCAGCTCTCCTCTGCGGCAAAACCACGTTGCTGATGATGTAAGAATTGTGAGCAATTTTCGACTCACCTGCACTTCCAGCTGACCATCCAAGAAGGCTATCTTCCCTATTCTCCCATGACCCCACTTTGCAGCGTCCTCCTGATTCTTCTCCCATCGCTCGTACAGCTCTCTAGCTAACGTTCCTGCTTCCGACCGTGATGTGAGAAGTACGACGTTTCCCTCCGTGTTCGCCATGGCGGTGAATAAGAATCGTGAAGGACCGTGAGACATTGTCGGAGGTATAGCTAAGACAAGCTTGGGTCGCATTGACGGGTATGTCTGTAGCAGATCTCCAGGAGTAGCGAAACATTGCACATGTCTATGCACACTAGTGATCAGCTAA
This sequence comes from Kwoniella heveanensis BCC8398, assembly GCA_000507405.3. Classification (NCBI taxonomy): domain Eukaryota; kingdom Fungi; phylum Basidiomycota; class Tremellomycetes; order Tremellales; family Cryptococcaceae; genus Kwoniella; species Kwoniella heveanensis. The sequence goes on from KI669505.1 coordinate 148,642, forward strand.
ACAGTCTCCGTCGATCACGACAGGCGCCTGCTGACTCACCTGAAGTCTAAGGCGCCGTATTCTGAAGCTAAAGCGGCAGCAGCGCCTCTTCCCTTCCTCTTCTTGCCTTTGGTCGCACTCAGGTCCCCCACGACTCCTTCACCTCCAGTCTCCTTCACTACCCCGCCCATCCATTCTATCAGACTCCTAGCAAAAGCCACCATATCTTGGCCTGTCCTGCTGACAAGACATAGCGGGTATGGCCATGCATCGCTGCCCTGGGGTTGTTGAGTTTGCCTAGGCTTCTTCTGAGCTGAAGTAAGCTTGAATGTCCAATGTTGGTCTAGTAGAATCAAAAGCTCGAGCAGCCTGGGAGAGGGATCGCATGGCAGAAGGACGGAATGACCCGAATGAAGCGTGGATGTGACGAGATCTAAAATGGATAAGTAGAGATATCAGCGTTTCTTGTATGGATTTGTAGATGTGCACATTGACATACCAAGTAAAGCAGTCTCTCGTTCTCTTCGTTTGGGATTCACCACCTCGCTTCTTCCACCTTCCACAATCAGTAGATCTGGTCTCAGCACACCCTCAGCATAGCCTGTAGGTCCGTTTTGACCTGTACATAACAGTCAAACACGCGATGTTAGCGATAGTGAGAGAGCTTGTCTAGTTGCATGTCTACACTCACCTCCCACCATTCCGTCTAGGTGTCTTTCGCTCGTGTGATTGATGCCGACCGCATAAAGGACGGTACCTGACGTGGGCGATCTGATCTTGAAAAGCGTTCCTCCGAGCGTATGTCCGGATGGGAAAGGCGTCAATAGCAGATGCGATAAGTCGCCTGAGTCACGTCATCAGCGGCCTGATCATAATATAGACGCCAGTAGAGTGTCCAGGAACTCACCACCCAGATGTAGAGGCTGATTGTATCTGATCGCCTTGATCCAGTCAAAAGCCTCGTGTACCTCCTCGGCAGTAGGCACAAATGGTCCACGTAGCGGCCTCTTGCCTTTGTTTTTGTTGCTGCCTTTCGCCTCACCTTCAACAGCACCCTCCTCTGGTCCGTTTACTGCACACTCTGATCGCCAGCTCTCCACTTCTGACAGGCATACTACACGACCCATCTCCACTGTCGGCTGAGTCGCGTAAACGGGGCATGTAAGACCCCATCTTGCTCTAGCATATGGGTAGAGCGAGAGGTAGTTTGTTGGAGAGTGCGACAAGAGGACTAGCGAAAGCGTAGGTGCAAGTCTGTTTTCATGACAGGCACAAACATGCATATGAGCTCAAGTTCTGCTGAGGACAACGCCATCATGGCACGTAAGACCCCGCCTCTTCTGCGAAAACTTACTCTTTGACTTTTTCCTCGTAGTGCCAGCTAGTCTGAGCAGCACTGGACCTGAAGTCTCGCTGTCCCATATCTAGTAGGATTCTCGCCTCGTCCAGCTGCAGGAGATAACATACCGGCTCGGTCGAGGACGACGAGGCTGCCGACGACGAGAGCGGTGTTAGAGTGATCATCCTCTGCAATCGTTATCTGTCGGATCTACAGCCTGTTTCGGTGCTGTTCAGGTGATAAAAAGGACACGAGCATGCACCGCCGGATGTTCGGGGTTGAACAGAAGTCTAGGAGTTCGGAGAAGGGGGATCCGAATTGGTCGTTGAGAGGCCTCCAAAGGATGGTGGAGGTCTTGACGAGATTTTTGGGGGGTGCTTGATCGCTGTTCTGTGTTGAACGATGATGCTATGATATATACGGATACATTGATGGTCGTCAAGGTCGGTCAGAGGATGAGGAGAGGTAGGGGAGAAGAGGAAAGTAGCTATAGCAGGTAGAGAAGAAGTTGAAGGGTAAAGTAAAGAGAGGGACGTTGTTCCTGAGGATCGAGAATTGGAATGAGAGAATTCAATCGATTGACGTTGCCGTTGTTGCCTTTGTTGCCTTTGTTGCCTTTGTTGCCGTTGTTGCCGTTAGACGCGAGGTACCAGAGGTCAAAATGACTGACCCTTCTTGATGGTTGGTTGAATTGGCACAGGCCATATATAGACAGCATGCGTTTCATCTTTCCCCCTGTTCTTCTTCCTTCTCGACTCGTGTCTTCCCCACACAAGCATAGCATAGCCTGATGATCCGTGATAGACGAAGAAGATCGCCCAATATGCTATAGAGAACTGCTCGCCATATGATATTATCTTCAGCTAAATAAATATCCATTGGACGCCCCTCTAATTCGACACACCTAAGAACCCTTCAACCCTTCCTCCACGCATCATGTCAACCTCACCTACGCGACCTCATTATTATGCCTCGAGACCGTCCTCCCGTTCTGCCTCCAGGCCGACTTCTCCGCCTACTTCAGCAGAGGTACGCTCACAAGCTGTAGCCAAGCTGAAAAGGGCAGCTTCATTACCTCGCAAACCGGATGGAAGAAGACCGTCCTTCGCACCCGCCCAGCAACAACGAGACAAAACAAGTGAGAGCGGGCCTTCATCACCTCTCACCATTGCCCAACACCCGACACAGAACGCAGAAGAGATATTTAACAACAGCAATGTCGAGAATCAAGGTGGCTCTTCGAGCCTGAACATAGACTCCTCACATCAAGAGCAACAGGAGGTTCTGTCTCCTTCGCCGGTCGCCACATCGTTCGATCATGCAGCTATCTATCCTACGCCGACCAGCGCAACGCCGCTCATGCAAAGATCAGCTTCAGCCGCCTCATCTTCCTATCACATGCCTCTTGGCGCGACTATCAACACGCCCTTCTACCCCAATACACCACCTGCAGCAGATTGGGCAGCCATGCAATTGGCTCAGTCCTACCTGCCTTCCCTGACGCCCACGGGCCTCTCACCAAACCCAAACCCTCACTCAGTGCCCATCGGCGTTGGTGCAGGCCCCTCCACTCCAAGCCCACTTCCGACCCTCGGCGAGCTGGCGACGCTACAACGCTCGAATTCCAATGCAGCACGTGCAAAGGCCATGTCTAAGCTGACGGGAGGCAGGGGCGCTCCACCCGACGAGGATATTACGTTAAGTACCCCTTCTCGCGTCGGTGTCAACTTGACCCGCGCGGGAACTCTCGGCGGTGCTCGCATGCTCGACCTGGCCGCCTTGCGTACCCGGCCTGCCGCCGCCGAAGAACCTGCGGCTGTGCAAGCATCGGTTCCTGATGCAGCGTTCGCTGAGGCGAGACCGAGACTGCAAAGGAGCTTCACTGTATCTTCGTCAAATATGGGTGAAGAGAGGCGAAGCGCGGTCGGCCGAAGAATGGTCGAGCGACTTGCAGAAAGAAGAGCTGCTAGACAGAAGGAGGAAGAGGAAGTCAGGCAATTATGGGAAGAGCGAAGAGCTGCCATGGAGCGTGATGGGCATGATCATCAGCATCGTGATGGACCAGAAGAAGGTCTTTTTGGAGCTCATCAGGAGCAAGTAGGAGACGAGCGTGAGGGAGACTACGAGCACGTGGACGAGCACGACGACAACATCATCCCTGCGCTTGCTCGCACTTCACCCGCTGAGCCTCATCGACTCGGCTACACGCCTCAACATGACCCTGACATGCTTGGTGCGCCCGAACGACCAGTGTCGCGAGGGACTATGCAGTCCTCTCAGGAGCCTTTCGAGTACGAATCGCATCTACGACGGAGTCTCTCAAGTAGAACAGCGCGAGGGGCCGTCGGAGACATCATCGAGCCCGTACCTGCCATCGTCACCCCTGAAAATCATACGGAGCACATCGAGTCACCACACTTGTCCGAGGACGTGCAAGTTGCCGACGAACCTCTCCTACCTCCCTATCCCCAATACGCCACACCTTCCCGACACGTTCCTCACAGCTCCACATCTACAGAGAGCACCATTCCAGGGAACCAGTCTCCTGGCGGCTCATCCTTGTCTGGTCTCGATTCTATGATGTTCGTTATGGGCGGTTCAGGTGCACCTGGACCTTCAGGACTCAAGCCTGGTCAAAATCAACATTGGCCACAGGACGCTCATGATGGAAGCGAGTGGGGCACTCCAGCGAAGGACCTACACCGTAAGTCGAGGCTACAAGACTGCAATGTCCATGTCGATTTGTCTGGACTTACCAACACTGCTTCTCCAGAGGCCACTTTCACCGATTCGCCAATCCTTCATAGTCCTTCAGATCACGACCGCGCCTCTGGTGCTGAGTCTCACTCCGGCCGTGGATCCGTAGAAGGCGGTGATCAATTGACGCTGCCGTCGAGAGGATCAATCCGAACCGACAGCGTGATGTCATGGGAAGAAGTTGGCGGTAAGGAGGATCAAGAGGTCCGGGTGCCTACAGACAAGACTTATCACCAGAAGTCGGGAAGTTTTTCCGCCAAGCTCAAAGGTTCAGTCAGATCGGCCATGAAAAAACGAAGTCACAGCCGAAACTCTATCACGAGTATCACACAAAGTCCGCCCATGAGTCCTGCGCAGCTACAAGTATCCGGCTTCCCTAGTCGAAGAGGCTCCGAGTCTTCTACCTCGCCGTCTCATAGATCCGCTACTAAGGACCATACCGCCAAGCATCAACCATCAATCAGCTCACTCTCCGCTTCTCTGTCTGGCCAACCAGACACCTCGGCCAATGCCGCTCTCCTGCAACATCAGCTCTCAAACGACCCTTCCCAAGTATCGTTCTTGCCTCGTGCTACTCTGAACGATCCCCGCATTCTCAGCTCCAAGCTCTCGCCATTTCCCGGCATTGCCCACCTGGAAGCGAGAAAGAACGATGAGAGCTTATCTCCCGGTGAAGCACCCAAGCTCTTTCACCAGCTCTCGGATTCTGTGATACCCAGCCAACAGAGGTCGACATCGATCCCCTCAGCTCAGGAATCCATCTACGCCCTTCCACTTCCTGCTCACACAGATGATCGACGGGCTTCGGCTGATAGCGCCACCAAGCGAAATTGGCTGTCCAAGGCATTTGGCCATTCCACTTCACCCCGTTCATCAGGGAGTGTCTCTCGAAAAAGCTCGTCGCCCGACTTCAATTCCCTCGACGGTGCAGGCCGAACTCTCGGTCAGGGTGCGCAGATCATTACTGCCGAAGTCGATCCATTCGCCGCTCCCCCTCCTCCCACCTCCTTATCTCTGAAGCCGGCCAAGCATCGTTCGGCTTCACCGTCTGTGTCAGTTGTGCCTGAAGTAAGCGAAGAAGGCAGTCGATTTACCCGCTTCGCCTCGATGCGAGGTGATAATGGGACGCCTGCGTTGCCTGAAATAGTGGATCCGGATAAACAACAAGAGATCTTGCCGAGAAAGTCGGAGGATGTCTTGAACCGAATGGATGAGGTCTTGGCCATGGGTCCCGATGATCCGGCTAGACCTGACATACTGGATGATCCGCCGAGGAAGCTTTTGCTGTCCACTCAGATCTTGCAAGTGGTCAATGTCCATGTGAGTGCAATATTCTCAGTGTTAGCATATAGAAATGTGCAGCTGACAATTCCCTGATCACAGACGGTTAAAGATCGATATCTATTCTTGTTCAACGATATTCTAGTGATCGCGAAACCCTTGATATCGCAGGGCATCACAGCTACGCTCGACATGAACTTTGTTGTTAAATCGATCGTCAGCCTCGATAAACTTGCCATTTCAGGTTTCGCAGAAGAGCCCACAACGGAACCGGAGCGTCATCCCGTCGTGAACAACTTCATCCAACGTTTCGCCGAAGATCCAGTAGAGGCCTGCGCGTATCTCGTCGAGCGAAGTAGTCCCAAAGTAGACCCCGTCACTCTGGCGAGCTTGATCTTCAAAACGCCCGAGCTCGACAAGACTCGAATCGGAGAACTCCTGGCCGACAATGATAAACTCATGAAGTCATTCATCGACCGGTTCCACTTTGCCGGCGTGAGGATTGACGAGGCGTTCCGGATGTTTCTACTTTCCCTTCGGTTGCCAACGGAACCTACCGCATGCGAGACTTTGTTGAGAGGGTTTGCGCATAGGTACTTCGAAGCAAATCATAATCTTGTCTCATTTGATCGAGAAGTGGCCTCCGATCTCGTCTTGGCTATCATCCAATTCAACGATGCTTTATATGGTACATTCGGCTTCGCTCTCCCCAATCACGCGATCACCAAGGACACCTTCATCTCCGCATTTAGCAGCAAAGATCCTCACGGCCTCGTTTCCGAAGAGCTGCTGGCCCAGATCTATGACTCAATTCGTGCGACTCCGCTCAACCAAGCCCTCAATGCGGAAGAGCAACGGCTCCAAGGGAGAATTGTGCAGCTTTCACCCGCAAGAATCCCCACCAAGCTCACGTATAATGTTTGGTCGGAGAAGATCACCGTCAGCATTCCCCAAGCCGATGACCAGTTCCAAATCAAGTTGTTCGGAGAAGGCTTGGAATTCGAGCCGGCCGTACTTGACTTCGAGAACAGGTCAGAAGCTAGCTTCAGGGTCAGGGGTACATCGTTAGGTACCAAGTCGCTCTTATTCAACCGCGTAGGCAACAATGCGTGAGTTCGGTTTTTTTTTTCAGACTTATGAGATCGGTTTTGTGCTGATCGATGTGACGTTACATCAGTGCGCTATACGGCGGCCTGGGTAACACACGCCACTTCACCATCGAGCGAGCCTTCATGAAACATACCTTCCACGTCGCGTTTGCCAACCATAACGGTCTCAAAAGAAAGTACTGTTTCTCGGTGGACAATCTTGAGATGCGACGTCGATGGGGTACATTCCTTGATAGACATATCAAAATGACCAAAGCGATCAAGAGTCAATCCGCTTCCACTGTTCAACAAAAAATCCGTCAGACTGCCGAGGGGGTATCGATCCAAGTATTAAGGGATGCGCTTATCCCACCTGAAGACAAATTGGCGCTGCCCGTCCCGCCGACAAGCGGTGGCCCAGCTCGTGGAAACGGGACCAGCAATCGTTTGGGGTCCAGCGCTCTTGCTAGGCGCAACACAAATGTGGGTCCAGACAATTCTCCAGGTCGAAGCGGCGCGTCGCGGCCCTCCACATCGACGGATCGAGAACGGGGACGGGCGGGATCAGTCAGTATAGCCTACGCCCAACATGCTTACAAGGACGAATACGATCTCGGCCCTCTTCAACCGACTCGAGGAGGCGGAAACACATCAGACAAGCAAAGCGGGATGCTTGATATCCAGACTGGCAAAGAGCTCGTCTTGCTCTGCAGGCAGAACAGTCTGCTGCCTGGTTTGTTGGAGCTCTTACATGCTGGTAAAGAGGGCGCGGAGGGGATGGTGCCCGTGGCTGCGCCGGCTCCTCCTGCAAATGGTATGAGTGTGGAGATGTCCAATCAAGGTTCGGGCGCTGGTATGGCCAGGACGGACTCGGTCAGGAATAAAGGTGTGAGGGTTTGAGTCCGAGGCCAGCGCGAGGCACGGTAGGTATACTATCTCCGGTCCATTATCTGTGATACTTTTACGAGGATCGGTAGGATCATTACGAGTAACGACCACTTACGAAAGTCACGATTCTTCACATCAAATCAATCACCTCAAAACAACATTCTTACAGAATTCTCTATACATGTTCATCTCTTATACTCCATATGACTCTGTCATTCGGGACTAGGCCACTATGGGCTCGTTTTGAACGCCCACCGTTTTTTTCCTCTTCCCTGTTCTTTGAAAGTCCGCTATCGCGTCTGAGCATCTTCTCTACAATTTCGTTTGTAACAAAATCTCAGTCAGGAGGAGAGGTTTAATCATCGGTAATAGGGCTTGTAATTCTACCTTGTACGATCATCAGGAAGATATGTATGGATCACCGAGGTTTGTTCTACTTGTCAATGGACTCGACAACGAACTACAATACGCTGGGAGGTAGCTCATGTACCGTAGATCGCAGATCGCATGAATACATACATGTTCAGCAAGATGTGAGTCAGGACACTTGGTGTATCTAATATCAGACCATGTACTTCCTACTGTACGCTAATCGACAATCAAGGGTATATGAGTTCAAGTACGATACAAAGAGGGGGTGTTCGAATTCATGGACCGAAAGAAACCAGGCAGAACCAAGCGGGACAAGCAATCTGAGAGTAATAGGAGTAATTAGACAAAATCCGTCGCTTCGCATAACTTGGTCCCGGATCACTAGTGAGCCGAGGAGTCCGAGTATCCGCGCATTGATGCCAAGATGGGTTTTACCGATCCCGATCCAGACCCCAATCCCGATCCCGATCCTGCAGCTGCAGCAGCTGCAAGCCCCAGAGATGACTGATGCTGCTGCTGATGTCCGTGCAAAGGCGAATGAGGTTGTTTCGGACTACTCGAGGGGGAAGACGTGTTCTTGCTTGATCTGGATTGGAAGAATCTCGTAAATGAGGAGGTTCGGTCCATCTTTGGTCGACTTGGCGGTTCAGCAAATGTGATTGAGCGTCTTTTGATCAAGGCTTTCGGCAGGCCGCGTCCTGGTGAGAGGTCGTCTGAAGTGACGTTAACCGGCATCTGAGGTCTGGTACCTTGACTAGCAGTTGGAGATGAAATTGGGATATGCGGCAGCCGTGGCCGTGTCTGGTGGCCAGAGGTTGGTGGTGTTCTCTGGTATAATGGCGATCCAAGGGTCTGACCGGATAACGAAGTCGTCGAGATCGATCTGGAAGGTGGCGAGCGGGGTGAAGGCGCGCCACTCCTCATGTTGGGACTGGCGGTAGGCGTGAGTACTGGAAGCTCGATAGCTAACGGTACTGGCGCGGGAGGAGGTGGGGGCAAAGGGACGGTCATCTCCCTTCGGAATGTGGGCCTCACTCGGCCATTGGAATCCATCTCAGGGGATAAAGTGAACCCCCTCCTGGGAGCCCAAGGTGGGTGTTGCCTCATTGCTCCACTAGCACCAGCAGCGCCCTGCGTCTGCGCTGTCGCCCGGGAGGTGCTTCCAAGGGCGTTACGCTGATCATGGTCAGGGATTCGGGTATCGCCCAACATAGCGTGACGCTCGGTAGCTACTACAAGGTGCATGTCCTCCACGCTGATCGTTCGACGGTGCTCGCTGCCCCTCACTCTGGCAAGACCAGCTGGCGATCTTACCCATGAAGTCGCAGAGGTCGCTCCTCGTCTCGTAGCGAGCAGCCGGTGGGCAGACGCAGCTCGCTCTCGCTCGTGTCGGTATTGCTCCCCCTCCTGCGCTTGTTGTTCAGCTCGAAGATCTTCTTCGGACAATTTGGGCGCAGGCTTGCGATGTGTCGGACTGACCACGGCTTTCGGTGAGGCTTGATCTTCGGGTTCTGCAACGACCTCTTTGGACTGATTGAGAGCAAGGGTCGTGGGAGATGATTTGGGGCTTGGAGGCTGAACCACCCTGAAGGGGAACGAGGTGAATTCTGGCGAAGCGACAGGTCGACCGCGGTCCATCACGCCTCCTCTAGATGACAGAGGAGAAGGCAAGTTCCCCGAAGACGAGGGTGATGGAGGCGAGAATGAGCCTTTTACCGTGGAAGGGGTCAGTGGCTCGCATGGGCCCCATGAGCCTGAGCCTGAACCTGAACCGGAGCCGGAGGTCGATCCCGGAGAAGTGCCCCTTCCAAGAAACGACTCCAATGGGTTGAACCTTGGCGTGGGGGTATGCGATGAAGACGAGGCGGGGCTGGCGGGCGATACATGAGGTGGGAATTTGAAGCTTGGCAAGACAATGGAAGGAGGTGCGTTTGCTCGGAATCGAGGTATATGTGTAGGGATCTCTGTCGCAAGCGGGACGGTCGATGCCGATTGGGAAGGAGGGGTGATCTTGGGAGCGTCAATGACGATCTGTGGTGCGAGGTAACCGTATTCCCCGATACTGACAACGCTTGATTTTCGAGAACTCTTGCTTGACAATCGACGATCATTCAAGCTCGAACTGCCAGAAAATGACCCAGATCCGGACCCGGACCTCGCGCTGAAACTTGCACCAAGAGTAGTACTAGACTTTCGGCGGAAAGAACCTTCCGCCTCTGATGATTTCCATGAGCTCATGCCAGCTGAGGGTTCATTTTGCTGATGGTTGCCTTTGACAATGGCTATGGCATTTGACTTTGAAGACCGTCTCGTATCGCCGGACATCCTCCTCAGAGCACTCTCTTTCACCAGCGATAACCTTCTCTCAGCCAATGATGCTCTTCGTAGACTCTCGTTGTCCGATCCGGTAGAGTGTTTTCTTGCCATACTGATACTGCCGCTACCCCTGATGACCAGCGAGAGCCGTTTCTCGGTGAGAGCGATAGAGGATCGTCGCGACCCTTCACCGCCGTCTGAGACGACCGATTGCCGTCTGAGTGATTCTCGTAGAGGAGAAGTACCCAGCGGAGTCGCTCTTGCGACGGGAAACGTGCCGGCAGCTCGTTTCTCTAGGAGGCTTGCAGCTTCTTGAGCTGGAGGCGCGGAAGAGAACCATGGGTTGGAAACCGATCGAGCCAGGCCAGGACGAGGCGGTGCAGCACCTGGGGGAACCCCGGTGGTTGGGGATCTGCCGCTGTAACTCGTGGAGCTTCGATTCAGGCCTGGTCTGCTCCTCCCTTGGAGAACCATCGTGGGATTAGCCTGGGCAGGCGGAGTGCCTATCATCTGGGTCGTGGAAGTGGCGAATCGATGGGCGAGAATGGTCGGGGAAGCGGTCAACGATGAGACTTCAGACGGGGCGTCGTCCGACACGGGGAGATGATCCACAGCGACCGATTCGAGTGGGTAGTTGGAATACACAGCTGGGATAGAGCTCGATCGCAATTCCGGGGTAGGAGCATAGGGAGCAGTGTGGATTTCTGAGTCCTCGTCACATGAGTCATCGCTGTACGGAGACCAGGTGCTCATCCCCGCTCGAGCGACCGCCACATCATCTCTGCCTTCGTCTTCGTCCTCCTCTTCACTGGCGTAAGTGACTTCAACCACCTCGGAGAATCGTCGTCGCAGGAGCTCCATACTGGCGATATTTCTCAGTCGGGAATCTTCAACCGGGTCGAAACCGGAGCCTGAGCCAAGCGAGTACATGCTCGACCTCCTTCGTCCTAGACCTGACGAGAGACTTCTCGTGCTAGACCTTCTTCGTTGATTTGCCAGGTCGAATCCCAGCAAACTGGGATTACTGTCTCGCCTGGCCTCAAAGGGTATACGAGGTGCTTTTGGTACAGAGCCTCTTCTGCTATCGTTGCTGATACTTCCTCTAGGGGAGATAGAGATGATCGACCCTCTCGCCGAGGGAGTCCATCCAGCATAATTCAAGCTCATCCCTCTCGAAGACTCGGGCCACCTCCCCCAGCCTGGACTGGCATCTGCATCCCATCCGTCTGGCCCATCGTCCTCTTCCAGCTCCCTCGCGCGCAGCTCGTCGAACAAGTCTGTATCGTGATGCCGATGCTCGACTGACCCGTCGTTCTCGTCATCCTCGTAACTCCGATCGTATTCGAAAGCGGGGTTGTTGGGGAAAGTAGGTGATCCGCCAGAATAGAGCGAGTCGGGAGAATCGGATGCCGTGGACGAGGTGTCGTGCGCGAAAGCCTCGACGAGCGCTTTCGCCGTATCTGGAGTCAACACATGTTCCGATCGGAACGTTCTACAGTAATTCCAAACGAACAATGTCAGCCCTGTGTACGCAGTGCTAGCTTCTGCATAGCGACATCCTTCGTTCTCGAGATTGCTACGAAGACTCACCTTGGTCTGGCCATGTTGGCGGATTGTCAAACAACTATATCTTTGGCTGAGCGTCTTTGTTACAATCGAGACTGAAGTAATTCGAACTCTGTTCACGATCGACAAATGAGGCAGAGAGAGCAGAAGATGGTTTGGAAGAGAGTCGAATGTCAGTTGTTGGAGCAGGTGATATGGATCAAGAGTGCACAAGGATGCCGACAATAAGCAAACGAAGGGACCGTAAAGCGATTCAGCCGGGAGAGAGTGTGTATATGCTCAAAAGATCGGTTCACAGCGCTGAGAGGGCAAGCCTTTCATGCGATAGAGATGACGGATCTATATGTATATTCACGACTTCGTAATGAAGACGTCAATGGAGACGAGAGGTGGAACGCCTTCTGACGGGGTATGTAACCCTCTTACGTTTACTTGGGCTGACAGCAAGTATACAGCACCGAAAGGCTCCATCGACTGGCGGAAATGTGTTCGGAAGAGGAAGCTACGGCGATTATCAGCGTATACATATCTGCCGCAAGAAAGGTGAGTGACATTGACTGACAACAAGCTAACTCGCTGCCCTCGGCTATACTGCGGAAGGTCAATTGACGACTGAACGGCATTCCTCAGATTGTTTCTCTAGTTAGTCCCGAGTTTACGGTACGAGTCAGGCCAATCCACGAAGGCAAAATGAGAAATGAGCTGAGCCCTGGACAGAAGGAGTCGATCTTGTGTCTGTCCTGTCGGATCGCCATCTCAGGGCCGAATAGACATTCACTTGTTTCACCGATAGGGGAATAACTTTGTCAGCGATTTTTTCGCTTGTCAACCCCTTTTCCTGGCTCTTCCTCTCCCCCTCTCTCTCTCTCTTCGGTGTGCTGGGTACTTGTGGTTTTGCTCGGCCTGCAGCCGAGCCAAGCGAACAGTGAAAATCAGGGCAAGACACAAGAGAAGAGATAACGCCTTTTCGGTACCCGAATGACAATCGTCGTGGATCCCTCTGAACTGCCGTAACTTACAAGACTGTATCCTGCGATATCTAGTGATATCTGCTGCAGCAGAGCAGAGTAGAGCAGAGTGCGTTTTGCCGATCTCGTATTCTTAATTTCGCCCGCGCACAAAGTGGGATGGCTGGTTCCTGAGATAGAATGTTAAAATACAGGCTGCTGCATGTGAATCTCGTTCGGTTTGTTATCCTTGCTCGTCCGCCCATCTGCTGTGCCGTTCCATGCCATGCAGAAGAGCAACGAAGAAAACGCCGGCCGATGAGTAGTAGACCCATCACAGATCGGAGAAACAGTCTAAAAGATATCTCAGCATCGTTCCTGCCGCTGTTACATCGCTAGGTGAGGTGGCTGGACGTCATCAATTCGTTTGAAAAACTACACGTTACCATCCATTATCTTGATCGGATAGCACACTCGATCAGCGTTTCATTTCGATCTTTGTAATACGGCTGAATGGATAGACCGCTCAGTTTATGCTTCATCCCACAACGTGGGTTGATTTCATCATCATTAGAATCATCTACTTGCAAAGATTTGCACCGCCAACCCAAATTCATTTTCGGACAGATGGCAGATCTGTCGACCGTCGATCAGGCACGGACATGCTCACCCTTCGATTTATATATGGTAAGCTCGAACCCCTCCTTCAGAGCAAACGAGAGATCTTCTCGCCGGAAAGAGCGCAATATATATACACACCGTAGAGCGGTTTCAATCGTCTGTCCGTTCTCAATGGTATCTGCTCGTACACTGAATACCAAGTTGGGTGACACCCCTCGCAACGGCCTTAGATTATCAACCTAATGATCGTCAGGGGTTTTCTTTCCGTACCTTTCTGGACCCTCTCACAAGAATCAACCCTGACTTGTCACCGTTTTTACCATTTTGATTGAGCTGTTGGGGGTGAGCCTCTCAGCACCATTCTTGCCTACCGGGGAGAAAGATGTGAAAACACAGTAGTGAAGCGCCCGAGAAAGCAACAAGGGACGACGGAAACGAGGCCGAGGAGTGTCCGACTAGCGACGAACGAACGGAAGAGTCGTCAGTCAACGAGCAACACAGGTGGTAAGACCCGACAAGATGCTATGTAGTTACGTACGTCTGAATGGCTGGTCCGGTGTCGTCGTCTCGGTAGTACACGATATCGTCGAATGTCAGTCACTATCTTGCAAACGCGTACAACGCATCCATAGCGCGCCTCTCTGCCTGCCTGATGTGAGAACAGCGTCGCTTCGAGTCCGAAGGACGCAAATGCTCATGCTTAGTGCCAAGTCCGAAAATCGAGTTGAGCGGGTGCGGTGCGTGAGGGTCAGTGCCTGGGTGCGACGTGGTATGTGCCAGTGCCTCGTGGCGCCCGCCCATCTCCTATAACTTTGCGGTGCCCGCTCGGCTCCGAGCAACTTACCGTACACCATCACAGCACGTCTGTTGTATACAAAATGCACTTATGCAATGCGGTGTACCACCTACATCATCACCTCTTGTAAACGTTAAGGTTTTCTGTTGCAACCAAAGGGTAGCAAGTTCCGGCAGTCCACCACACCCTCCAATATGCGGGGGGTCTATCGCTAGGGATCGCTCTTGGCGTTGTCGGGCGTTCGATCGGATGCCTCGGGGCCGCTGTCAACTGTGCCGATCGGACTGATGGTTGTTTGCATAGCCATAATTTGGGGCTCTCTGACCCAGAGGAACCACCAATAGGCTACTGGGAATGAGGCGTCAAACTGGTTGATAAATTCCGTGTCTCCTGACAAGGCGACAACCTCTATCGGCTGCGAAATAGGCGCCACTCTGCAAACTATCGCGCGCACTCTTTGGGGGCGCGATCGTCACCCTTGGTCGTCGAGATCAGGTGGTCGAGGTGGCAGGAATGCCATGAGCCCCGAGCAGTGCGAGACGTGATACACCAGGCAGCTAGGGGATGCACTTCTTTGGCAGCACGGTCGCATTTCAGTGGCCATGACATGGCCATGTACTGTAGGGCGCAGCTATTGCCTCAGCGACATTTGACATCTTACACAGAACAAACCTCCAGTGTCAATACCTGAGGCTATGTGTGTAGCTCAAGATCACTGGAGTCTCCAACGCTCAGAAGGTTCCCTGTCCTACGATCAGTCAACCCCCAGGAAGAGCTGTGATCCAATCTAAGCCTAGAGATGTCTCTCCGTTCCATTGTGAGCCGGTTCTTGAGCTGATAGATCTCCCTTGTTGTGGATGCCGGACCACAGGCGCTTACAGTAACGCTACTTGTCCGGAGGGATTCTGATACGTCCCCTGCAGGGGGGGGGCTCTCTATCGACCCACTGTATGCATCGTTCGACGAGCTCGGGGCTCATGTAAGAACAGTTCGAGCGGTAACAGGAAACAGGTGCAGCTGAATGCCTGATGCCACGATGGGCCGCCTCTCAAAACCACGCTCAAAGCATGTGCTGCGGCGACTACCGCTTGAGCTGACCGCGTGTTCACCATGCCAGATGTCAGTGCCTACGTCACTTGTTCACTGTGTGGGTGCCCATTCACCATTCACGGGTCCCCGGAAACGAAACCAAGAGACAAAGTGGACAGAAGTCTGTCATTCATCACTCGTAGCCTCACCTCTTGGCTATCGCCATCAACGTGTATCAGCTTGCTTGTCAACATATCTTCACCCCTCTGCCTTTTGCTCGACCACGTATCTTGTCTCTTCATGTGATCAATCCACCGTTCCCTCCTTCTTGCAGCAGCATAGATATTCCGTATCCTGTAGCACCATCCTCAATTTACCCAACCTTGATACCACTCACTCACCCACTCCTTGCTGGTACTACTCTGCATTGCTCTCCCGCTCGCCCAATATACAACGATAAAGAAGAACGAGCGACACAGAACTCACGAAAAGAAAACGCAACTACATATCTCTCTCTCGGCATCATGTTTCACTTCTTTCTCAGTGTGTTGAAACGATTGATATTCTACGGACTGCTCTTCAATGTCTGTCTCATTGGTGCCGTTGTCTGTGAGTCAGAGTGCCGGAACCACTCCCTATGTAAGCGATTCGGCTGAGCTTTTCAACGCTGATTTACTGTCCTTTACAGTGTGGTTGTGGTACTATTGCACAATCCCAGCCGGCAATGTCGAGTCGGCTCTGGCGGCAGAAGCAGTTGAGGAAGGAGAAGGGACAGAAACATCCGAAGACCTCATGTTTGCAGACCCGCCTCTTTCCGGCACCTTAACCATACGACGACAACTTGCGCCCAGCCCACCAGGGTCTGGAGGGACTTTTCCCTCCTGGTCCAACCTCAATGAGCCTACAATCATCGATTCCGATCCCGCAAACGAAGACAGTGAAGGTAACAGAGATAGATACGATGACTCTTCACTCCACACCATCGCATCGACAACAACCGCCTCCGATGTCACCACGTCAACTTATGCCTCCCGTCTGTCGAGGACGTATCGAACGATGGTGGAGGCTAGAAATACGAGATTCTCTTCGGTACCCAAAGACACCTATCACTGCGTGCTCAGGGGAACAGTCCTGTTCATCTACGAGAACGAATCGCATGAAAATTGCCTCGCCGCCCTCGGTTTGCCCAACTACGTTGTCAGTATAGAGAAGCCCGATGGCCCGTTCGACGGGAAGGACGCTCAGATGTTCACGAAACGGAGTGCTATCGTCTTGAAGCCCAAGAAGGGAAACAGGGCTACGCTCCCTGCTCTGACTAAAGCAATGCAAGCGGATCAAGGGGAGGAGCAAGACCTGGAAAGGAGAGCGTTCTATATCTCCGTCAAGCCGAATACTCTGTAAGCACTAATTGCACTCCTATAAGTCCATTACATACTGATTTGCTCCACAGGATGGAAGATTGGTATCTCGCGCTGGTACAAGCGTCTGGCCAAGCTACTACATCTGATAGCATCTTCGACATCAAAGATATGAAATCACTGGTCGGGACTATTGATACCGAGCCGGATCCAATCCCCATGCGTTGGTTCAACGCGATGATCGGTAGAATCTTTTTCGCCCTGTATCAAACGGAATCACTTGAGCAAGTAAGCCACTTGAGAGGACGTAGTCATTCCCATTCACAGGACAGTCAGCTCACACGACACTGTTCCCAGTTCATCAAGGAGAGGATCATTAAGAAGACCAGTAAATTGGAGTTACCCGCATTCCTCAGCCCCATCGAAGTGAAAGAGGTCAATGTGGGAACCACAGCGCCATAGTGAGTGTTGTGGTAAGAAATGTGTGCCCAAGGGGCCAAAGCTGACTCGGTAGTGTAGCTTCTCCAAGCCCATGCTGAAAGAGCTGCGACCTGATGGGACCACATCCTTTGAAGCGCATGTCTCATATCGGGCCAAGTCGTCCAAACCTGATTCGCAGTTGCGAATAACGATCGAGACACAAGTGGTCAGACCGATCCGGTTCAGGGCTGTTCTCGCCGTTGTGGTCAAGTCTTTGGAAGGTAATGTCTTGATTCACATGAAAAAGCCCCCGAGTAACAGGATTTGGTGGGGCTTCACCACCATGCCTGAGATCGATGTAGAGATCAAACCGGTCATCAGCGGCAGGTCGCTACAATCACTTGCCCCTGTCATTGCCTTCATGGAGAAACACATGAGAGATCAGGTAAGTGGTATCGAGTGATATGACGGAAAAGCTGATTGCGTATTCTTCTAGATTCGCGACTCGATTGTTTTGCCGAACATGGACGATCTTGCAATCTTCGACACGTCTCACTTAACAGTCCGTGGTGGCATCTTCGACGAAGCTCGCAAATTCAAGCGCAACACCGAAGGCGACAAGGAGGAGCCGTCGACTCTTGCGTCGGAGCCTAGTCAGGAACTGGGTACAGCGAACGAGGATCCGTCGTCGGCTGTCCCGACCACCACTGCTCTGCGACATCGTCACAAAAATCGAGCTCAAAGCACCGACCTCACCAATATTGAGCTTCGGCCCTCCGGACATGTCGAGGCCACAGGGCTAGGTATCCCAAGAACCGACACGGCGCCTCCAGCTATCGGCAGCAATACTACCACCAAGGCCTCTACCGCGGTGAGAGCGACGAAACGATGGTTCGCCCAAGCAGGTACCTCTAGACCTCCTTCGCTTTCGACACAAACCGTCACTGGGGGCTTACCCATCACTTCCGACCCAGAGATGATGAGGCAACGGTCCGGTAGCTCCGAAAGACGAGGCGTGCCTGACGCGCAGGCTCATTCAGTCGATGCGAATTTCGAGAATGAACCCGTCGTCGCCCCTGTCCGAGTATCGTCTAGTACAAAGGGCCTGCTCGACAGTGAGCAGAGCTCTCTTGCACCAACGCCTACGAACGAGTCTGGTCCCTCCTCTACATCGACAGGTGGAATTCATCCGCATACACTCTCAGCACCGACACCTCCATCTGAGCATCAAGCATCTAATGGTCGAACCAGTGTAGAATCCGAAAGAGCTATTGCTGTAGCTCCTGGACCAGGCACCCAAAGCTCTACGACGGCGCTCATGAATAACTTCAGAGCGAGGGATAAGAAAGCTCTCCAAGCACAGGCGAATGCAGCCAAGGATAGTTTGAAGAAATGGGGCGTGGGTTTTGTCGCCAAGAGAAGGGGCGATAGGGAAGCAACCCTTGTTCAGGAGGAGCACCGTCCTCCGGCCTTGTATCGACCTCCCGAAGAGGATACTCGAGAAGACGACGCACCCATCATCGCGACTTCCCCGAGTAGTGGTCGTTCACTTCAAGATCGATTGAACGCCGCTGCTCACGCGGGCGCAGCTTCTCTGGACATCCCTGCCAGACAGCGCTCCGCGTCGTCTAGTTCTCGACCTAGCTTGTTCGCTTCTCCGGGGAAATCTACCGCTTCACCTGCGTCCTCTTCACCGCCCAACTGGGCTCCGGCAATGTCGAAGCCTACCACTTCAGTCGTGAAAGACGAGGCCACAACTCACCCGCCAGCCAGCATTCCAGTTCCGACTTCAGGATCAGCTTCAGTCAGGAGGGGGTCCAATTCCACGCCAGTCTCAATGCAACCCGCCCCGGGCAGATCGATGGTTGTTCCTCGAGTGCCAAAGCGTCCGGGACAAGTCACAGGCATTGGCCACAACGCCAACGAGCCCATGGTAAGACGGGTATCTACTGACGACGGATTTAAGGAGGAGCGAATTGAGAATGTGGGTTTATCGGGCAAGGTCCCGCCAGCTTTGCCGCCAAGGAGGTCAAAAGAGGCATTGAGGTCCGAGTCACAAAGTGTCGAGCCCGTCCAGGCGGCGCTCGATATCCCTTCTCCAGCTCGATCAGGGTCGAACACTCCAGAGGCGGCTGTACCCCCTCCCTTGCTATCACGAAACAAGCTGTCGCCTACCCCCTCGATCTCCGGCTTGACAGCTGGCAAGCATGCGACTCCCACACAGCTCGTACCAGAACCCATCCAACGATCAAATTCAGCATCAGAGAGCCCTGTTGATACACCAGTCACCTCTGATACCGGTTTCCAGCCGAGCCATGGCGCAGCATCACCCAATCCCGAACCACTTGCCGAAGATCGGATCGCAAACGGACAGGAAGAACATCAACGCGACTTTGCACAGCCTTTGACGCCTTCCGTGGCCGAACATGCGCTCAGGAAGGTTGTCGCGAAAAACGAAGGCGTCAACAGCGTAAAACCTAGACTTTCGGATGGGTCTGACGTGGGATCGATCCACGGCACTGGGAAAGTGAACGGCGACAGCACGACAGGTCATGTCGGTGATCACGACGGAACAAACAAGGTCGTTGTTGCAGCAGATGCTTGAATGGAGATCTAGGGGTATGAAGACTTCGGGAGGCGACGGGGGAGGGGCTCGGAAGGGATAGCGGCGGATCAGTGAGATCATGAGGCCCAATAGATTGAACGATGAGCGATGAACGATGAACCACGGAAGAGATCGGAAAGAACGGTATGCATAGGGCATTGGACCTTGTTGGTCTTGAGCATCCACTCATACGCATTCTGGCTACTGTCTGTTGTACTATGTAGCCTTACATTGTTCATTTTGTCGCCCTCACCGTGACTGATGCGCCGGACAAAGGGAGAAGAGTGTGGAAGATAGAGTGAAACGGGCGGAAAGAGCAACGGACGGGGTGATGTTGTATTGTATCTAGGCAGCTACCATTTGGATGAAGCCCGACTTGCGCGGAAATCGCTCTGCATGATGCTTACAATGATAACGCTGAGAGACCAAGCGGAATGGACGGTGGTAAGCTTTGATCGGGTGTTGAGCACTAAGTGTTCTACTGGGCAATCAATTCAACTTGCTTGCTTGTTCACCATGTTTGCACAATACAAATACATGCAGGAGCGTTTGGGGTGATCTGTTCAAGCGGCCTTCTATGTGACTGATCATTTGATCGTTCTTGTATGATTTTGCTAACACCGACATCAATCCAGCTCGATACGGCAGAGCACCTTTATTTCATGAAGAGAGGGCACTTGGTCGTGACTGCTGCCGCTCACTCTCACCGACCCGATCTGATGATTGCCACCTAGTCTACTCTGCTCCACTCCGTTATATTCCATTCTACTTGAACAAGAACTGGCAGCTGTAGACCTTTTCATCGGCGTCCCAATGTTCCCACGTCGATTCTGGATCTTCGTCGGGATCTACCATTTCTTTTGAAGGGATCGCGAATGATATCGTCTCATAAGGTTCGGCTGCAAGCTACGAGTGTTTGATGAACGAACACGATACAAACATTGGTTCACAAATCATGAAAAGGTCAGCGAGTCCGTCTTTCTTCCATACACTCCAACGAGCACATTCACATGTACAGGGAAGGGACAAAAGCGGGAGAAAGATGGATCGAAAGAAAGAGGTCCGGGTTGCTCACCACCATGTACTGGAACGCCCGATTAGGTATCTCCCTCCTCTGTTCAAACGCAGACATGAACCGCCGTCTGGGTCTCTCGCCCTCTTTGATCTCTGGTAAAGATACCGTGAACAGCAGTCCCATACGTTGACTGACGGGTTCTCTGATTTTGATGATTTTGTAACCTGTAGATATGCAAAGAGAAAACACCAGATAAGATGGGGTCAGTATTCCAATTCATGTTCACTTGGTATCGGAGGAGGACATGCATGCAAGCGAGTCGATGATCCACCATGGGCCTCCCTCGAAAGGTCAACGACGACAGAGGCAGCAGCACAACCCTCACTCACCAGGCCGTCCAATCTTTACAAAAACCTTCTTCTTGACCTGCTGCTGCGCCGGCGCAGCCTGGATCATCAACTGTTGGTCCTTGTTGTCCTTCGCCGCTCTCCTCGCCAAGTTGGTCTGATGCTTCTTTCCTTGCGTGTGGGCGAGGTATGATCCTTCGTTCACGTGGAGGGTGAGACACAGTCGACATTCTAGTGTTCCGAGGTGGGTCCTAGAGGAATACAGGTGCATGTCACGGTCAAGGTACAATTTAGCCTTTTTATTCTCAATCTCTGTTCAACTGAAACCAGCTTTTTGTGTCCATGAGGAGTGGGCAGAGAGAATAGACAGCGGGGAGGACCCAGGTTATCGAACCGCATCGACATTGCCTAGGAACGTGCTCGCTTCCGCTGTGTGAGTGAGATCCAGTACCCACCTCAAAATATACGGATCCTTCGCCAGATCAATCGTCTCCATCGCCAACTTCCTCAGCCTCTCTCGCCTATCCACAGCCGTCTCGGACGCGCCGGCTGTACAACGACATCGATGCAGATAATTTAAAGATGCGAAGATCCAAGGTCTTGTCAGCGACCCTCCTACACTTGTGCTGACCCCATGATCATGTGGATTAAGGTCGGTGGACTCACCGACACCACCACCACCTTTGTTGGCACCTGCTCGATTCTGGAACAAATAGACAATAAGGTCGACAAAGTGTGAGCGCTATCCTGTGTTACTGAGGCGCAGGTCGTCCTTGAAGACCACAGCGTTATCATTGGTCAAGGATGCATGAAGGTTGTGGGGGACGTACTTGATAATCTGCGAAGGAAACAGAAACGGCAAGAAGCTTCAGTATTGTGGTCCCCCGACCGCAAAGCACAATGGAGAGAGGACAGACTCACCCATTTTGTCGTACTTTTAACGGCTGTCAGTTCTGTTGACGGGTGGGGATGATATATCGATGTTAATGATGAAAGAATAGACTTGCAAGATGAAAAGGAGTCGAGAGAAGCCGTCGTCGAATGTTGTTGAGTGGGGGCGACGGGATCAAATTTCCTTTATTGTATGGTGTAACCTATGCGGGGTCCCTGACTCCCTGCAACGATTTCGTTCGATAATTTTGATCGCCAAGACGGTCAGGTCAACCAAACAAGGTCGATCTGTTAATTATAAGTCACTTATTATACTTCGTTGGCCAGCTAGCTTTCCCCGGATATAGCTTCTTGAGATTGAGGAGGGTCCAAGCTAGTCTACTTCACAGGCTCCTCCGTCTATCATATTTCCCCGTCAATATGTCTTTGTTCCCTTCGGCTTTCGATACCGGCTCCGCCGCTGGCCCGTCCAAGGGCTTCTCCAAATCCATTCCCAAAACCAACACCCATACCAACCCCAACTCCAGCTCGACCAAGTCAAACAAGCGTAAAAGACCCTCCAATGCGGGCGATGTATCGGTAACGGGTGGACGGGCGAACCCGAGCCAAGGTGATCTGATCAAGTCGACTCAGGCGAACCTGGAGAAATTGATGAGTAAGATCGAGAGGGGCGATTTCAAGGAGAAAGGGGCGGACGGTCGAGAAGGTATGGGTTTGGGTTTGGGTATGGGCACTGGTCAAGGATCTGGCGGTGCGGGTCAGAGGGCGAAGAAGAACAAGCAGCAGCAACAGAATGAAGGGGGTGCTGGTGCTGGCGCTGTGCATGGTAAGGGGAAGGGGCCACGGGGTTCAGATACGCCCAGGTCGAAGGAGAAGAAGGGCAGCGGTCACGCATCTGCAACCAGTCCTGCAAAGACTGGCGGTGGTACTGGTACGCCGAACACGAAGACAGCCAAGCCGACCAAGGGGAAGTCTGACCCCAGCAAGAATTCCTCAACTCCCACTTCCACTTCCACCAAAGCCATGGCGAAGGGAAACACCAACGCCGCGCAAACGCAAACGCAAACGCAGACGCAGGCATTTGAACCCTTCGAGCTCCCCATCCCATCTTTGTCGAGCGGCAAAGTAAGCGTGGGCGGCGACGTGGCTGGTATGACGGACATGCAGAGGAGTATGCAAGCCAAGCTCGAAGGAGCGAGGTTTAGGTGGATCAACGAGCAGCTGTACTCGACGCCTTCGACGGACGCTGTGGCTATGATGAAGAAGGATCCTAAGATCTTTGCGGACGTGAGTGGGCGAGGGGGACCGATCTTTACAGATCATGATGCACGAAATGACCCATACGATCTAGGGTCAATTGCGCTGACCACCAAGCCTTCTACTAGTACCACAACACGCACCGACTTTTGACCGCCGCGTGGCCCTCTCCGCCGTTACCGTACATCGTCAAGGCCCTCTCTCCTCTTCCAGCCGGCACAGTCATCGCCGATCTAGGATGTGGCGATGCAGGACTCGCCCAAGCTCTCGTACCGCAGGGCAAGGTCGTACTCAGCTATGACCTCGTGGGGGATTCTGGTGTCCCCAACGGCGACAAATCAACAGGTCAAGAGAAGAATGCTGAGGCAGAGATGCAGAGGAGGATGGGAGGATGGGTCGTCGAGGCTGATTTCTTGGAGAAAGTCCCCTTGCCCGGCAGACCGGGCGGTCTGAACTATGGGTCTTCTCCTTCATACGGCACAGCTGGTGGAGAGGAGAGCGGTAGTTGCAGCAAAAAGTCCAATAAGAAAAGCAAGGGCAAGAACGGCAACGGCAACGGCAACGCGACCGCTTCGGAGGTTGTGGATGTCGTCGTTTGCTGTTTGAGCTTGATGGGAGTTAATTGGGTGGGAGGGATTGCCGAGGCGTGCAGGATCTTGAAGCAGGGGTGAGTTGGGTCTTTTCGTACTTTCGCTTCACAAACGATCTTATTCACCCCGTCCCATTCCTATTTCGACCACATTTGCTCCGGTCTCATTTATCTATCTGCCATCTCGAGGGTGACATTCATGGTTCATGACTGTGTATGCCATTCACTGGTTTCAACAGCCTGCCTGCTGACTGACATGCTTGCGTAACAATGTCACAGGGGCACGCTACATGTGGCCGAAGTGACATCCCGGTTCATCTCGACCGAGGCATTCGTAGAAAAGGTCGAGTCGTTCGGTTTCACGCTCGAAGAGCAGGTGAGTGCAAGTATGATCTGCACCCAACACGTCTGCATCATGTCTGCCAATTATGAACGTTCAGGGTCATGTCAAGTGAATTTACAAATCTGTATCTCTTCCTTCCACCATCATCAGGACTCACCTTCGACGCATTTCACCTTGTTCAGATTCACAAAGCAATCCGAAGTACCTCTCGGTCCCGCTCGAGGTGAGAAGGGATGGAGAGAACGTGTGGAGGATGGCGAGGGGATCTTGAGGGGATGTGTGTATAAGAAGCGATAGGGCTGTGGGCGAAATGCGAGGCGGTGAGATGAGATGAGATGAGATGAGATGAGATGAGATGAGATGAGATGAGATGAGATGAGATGAGATGAGATGAGATGAGATGTGATGTGATGTGATGTGATGTGATGAGATGAGACGAGATGAGATGCGAAGGGGCAGGCTGCCTGAGTATTCAGATCAGTCAGTCCAATGAGATCTGATTTGACCTGGAATGGGTATATATGTCATCTGTCCGAGACACATGGGGCGAAGATGGTGGGCAGGTCGACTATGCCCGTTTGAGCACCAGCGACATTGCCTTTGCCGACGCGCACTGATTCCACTCATCTCATGTGATTTTGACTCCGTCGCATCGAAGTGTATGCAGTGCCGGCACGACTTGCATCTGAGGTTGACACGTATGTAGAGCACAGAACCGTTACGAGTACGAGCACAGCTCCATCATATAATCTATTCTACTCAGAGCCTACAGGGTCTCAGTGTCCCGGAAAAAATATACCACATCTCACACTTTCAAAGGAATCAATCCTCTATCTCTACAAATGGAATCGATGGAGCGATTAATCCAACCCATTCATCCATCCGACCATCCACTATTCGGTTATTCACGATAACGGTATCGATTACGTTCACGGTCGTCGTCCAGCAAATGCGCCGCATTGGCACCTGCCACAACCCCCTCGGCACGCTGATTCCTTCGTCGCGCTTCCTGCACTTGTCTCTCGAGGTCCCTGATGAGCATTGCAAAATTTCGTTCCAGTCAGCCCTGTCTTCGATACCAGCGTTCCCATTCCATGGACTCACCGGACCTGCGCCTCGAGCTGGAGAGCGCGTTCCTTCCCACCCTGCTTCTCAGTCTTGATCTTCTCCCCAGCGATCCTCAATCGATTCTCGTACTCCTTCACTCTAGCTTCCCACTTGTTCTCGGCCTGACCCGATTTACTCTGCAATTCGGCCAATCGAGCTTCGAGCGCAGCAAGCTGGTTGGCAACTGTCGATGCCCGTTTCTCCGCCGCCTGCGCTCTTTCAGTCAGAGATCGAATGGTAGAGGAAGACTCGACCGTCGTGCCTGCTTTGACGGATGACAATTGAGAAGATAGTTCCGCGTTTCGAGCCTGTTTGAGGCGCGAATCGACAATGAGTCAGCTGAGAACAGCATCGGACCCGGACACCGACATGACCATTATTCTATATAGACCTCTCCGCTCACCTTCGCTGCGTCCAATTCACCCTCCTTGAGCGAATACTTTGTCCGCCATTGAAGCTTGGTAAGCTCCAACTTCTTGACGGCCGCCTCGAATTGATCGAGCGTTCGCCATTTCTGATCCAGCTGCTTCTTGAGCGATCTGCAACGTGATATTGATAAGCATTAACGTGAGAAGAACAAGGAGCAACACGGTCGTTTACAAGAATCACCATGACTTACGCCATACGTTGGTCGACGGATGACTCGGTCTCCTTGATCTTACGTTCAAAGTCGAGTCGAGACTGGACCATTGATCGCAATCTCTGCAGTAAGGTATCGCGGAATACGGCAAAGTTGGCAGGTGTGGTCGTATCCTGTACAAGAGCAAAACATGTTAGTAAGCTACTATGTCAAACGCTGTCGAAAGTACTTGAGACGGCTGATCCCAGGTAACGCAATGGGTAAGAATCACGCACCTCAGAACCGAGGAACCTGTTGACGTCCTTGAAGACCCTGAGCAGCAACTCTGATCGTTCTTGCCTCTGGGACTCAGACTGTTTCTGCAGCGCAAACCTCTCCTGCTGCGTCTCCGTGAGAAGCGGCTCGAGTTCTTCAATCCTTTCCCGCAGATGCAGCGCGTCTCGCTCGTGTTGTTTGGCGAGCTGTGGTGGGATGATAAGCTTAACCAAATAGTCTAGTCAACTTGGCTTACCTTGTTAGTCTGGTCAAGCTTATCAGACATATTCAGTCGACCTCGACGCTCAGAAGCGAGCCTGTTCTCCAGATCTCGCTGTTTGTCCAGCTATCATCCGGCGTCAGCTTGGCCCATGTTTCCCATCTCTACAATAAGAGCCCTGAGCAAGCTGACTTACCAACCTGGCCAGCTCGAGATCCCTGCTCCTGAGCCCTTCCTCTCTCTTTTCGAGCTCCGATCGAACAGCCTCAAGCTCGTCTTCGCATCGGTTGAGATCCCGTCTGACTCGCTCCAGTTCAAGCTCAAGACCATATCGGTCAGAGGTATGTTCGTTGCCGACCTTCTCTCGCTCGTCCTCCAGCGATCGTAGAGCAGCCTCGACCTCGGCAAGATCTCGATCTCGCATCACAACCCGATCTCTAGCCGCTTGGAGTTCTGCTTGCAGACGCGACACGATCTGTAGATGACATGATGATGCTCGTAAGCTTACGCTTGTTCCAGTCGTGATGTTGCTGGCTCACCTGATCTTTCTCCTCAAGAGCTCTTCGATGCACCTCCTTATCCCCGTCCCGTGCACGTCTAGCAGCATCTCGCTCGGCAATCTTAGCTTCTTCCTCTCTTCTGGCCCGGTCAAGCGCATCATCCCTCTCATTCTGCAGCTTCTTTCGAGCTTCTTTGAGCGCAGCAACCAAGTTCTCATATTGTGACTTTGCGTTCTCAAACGCCTCATCCGCGCTGCGCAAATCGGCGTTGAGATCCGATTCTCTTGCTCGATGATCTTCGAGAGCTTCCTCGAGCTCGTATACTCGCTGGCCAAGCTATTGTGGAGACGTTGATCAGCTTCAAACAGGTGTTGGTAGCGAAGAAAACGAGTCACTCACCTCTTCAATCTCCCTATTCGCTGCCAAGAGCTCCTGATCTTTCTCCTGATTATCCCTGTCGATATTCTTGAGCGTCTCCTCCAGCCTATCGTGCGTCTCAGCTTGCACTCCTTGGAGGTCTGAGATCTTCTCAAGTGCAGCAGCCAGCTCCTCGTCGCGCTCGAGCAGGGCTTCTCGAGTCTCCTTGATCTCTTGCTCGCGAGCATCGAGGGCCTGTACGAAGTGCGGAGTCAGCTTGTTTCATGCTCGATACAGAAGCTCGGCCGAATGACCAAAAGGATACACGTTCAACGCGGGCATCATAACGCAAGTGGACAGAGTTGCGACGGAAGAGTGTACAGGATGGCAAGATTGAGGATGGTCTGCAGATGGAGCCTCCAAGGTGAGGTGGAGACTGGACAGTTTGAGGTCTGACACTCACGTCTCTGACCTCGTCCACCTGAGCCCTAGCCTCCAGTACTTCATCCCTCCACTCCTCTTCGACCTGCTGCAACTCTTTCTCGTGATCCTTCAACCTTGCGTCCAACTCATTATTCAGCTCGTCAATTTCCCTCTCCCTTGATTCGACCTCCAATTGAGCCGAAGCAAGTTGGTCCTGCAATTCATTCAGTTTCTGTATCCACCCCGATGCAATCAGTATCTATCCGCCGATGAGTGTCAACGGACATTCAAGCGTGCACTCACCTCTTCCAGCAGCTCAGCATCCGCTTCAGAGAGAGCTCCCTTCTTGGCCAAAGAGAGATCCGCCTGTAGAGATGCGTTTTCCTGTACAAGCAATCAATTAGTGGCTGCATTTCATCGGAATTCCAGGCGAGAGATATCCGACTCACCTGTTCGAGCTCTTGGACTTTCGTAGCCAATCTAGCTTCTCGTCCCTTACTGATGCCCACACTCTCGTTCAGTCCGCGTGTCTTCTCCAACTCTTCCTTGAGGTTTTCGACTTCGTCCAAAGCTCTATCTGCTTCATCACGTAGTCTAGCTGCCTCTTCATTCTGATCATCGAGACTAGCCTTCACGCCTTCCAATTCCTCTTCCAACTCCTCCGCACGAGCCCGCCATACTTTCTCCGACGCTTCCGTATCCTCCAGCTGTGCTTTAAGCTTCTCTGCTCCTTCTTCCTGTTCCCTACTGAGCGCTTCTTCCGCAGCTCGCCGACGCTCTTTCTCATCCTTCCACATCCTCTCGAGCTCTCTGGAATCCGCGCCACCTCTCTCCCTGGACGCAGCAGCCAGATCCCGATCTTGCTGCAGTACGAGCTTCTTCAGCTTCTTCATTTCCTTCGATAGGTTGAGGATCTCCAGCTTGAGCTTGACGTTCTCTTTCAGAGCCGCTTCGATGTGCTCCGGTGCCATATTCGCTAGTCGCTCTTTGAGGAAATGATTCTCCAGTTGCAGATTGAAGACTTCCTTCTTCGACTCCTCGAGTTGCTAAGAATTGCACGTCGCGAAGATTCCATGAGAGTCAGCTCCACTATACTCGTGAGTGGTCCTTGGAGGTAGGTTGCTGGTGATACCAGTAGGTTGTAGTACCCACCTTCTCTTGATCACGAAGGGTCATCGGTCCATTGCCAGACACGTCACCAGCAGCGACACTGTGTCTACCTCCCCGTCGACTCGGCCCACCAGCATAGGGCTCCCTCTTCGGAACCCCGCTGCCATTCTTCAAAGGGCTAGCCGCAAAACTCAGAGAAGCTAAAACAGCTTCATCGTCCGTATCCTCTCCTCCATATCTGGCTTCCAAGGGTCCATCGATATCGCTAGAGGAAGCCGAAGAGGCTGATGCAGCTGAAGAATGCCTCTTGAGGACTCTCGGTCGACGAGGCGCATGCGATTCGGGAAGGGCAGAGTGCGAGGATGATTTTCGGACGGTTGGT
Organism: Kwoniella heveanensis BCC8398; assembly: GCA_000507405.3. NCBI lineage: Eukaryota > Fungi > Basidiomycota > Tremellomycetes > Tremellales > Cryptococcaceae > Kwoniella > Kwoniella heveanensis. The sequence continues at coordinate 177,380 of KI669505.1, forward strand.
GGGGGTGATAAGCTCAGGAGAGCCGAAGATGGCAGTTGGGAAGGGGTTGATGCGTCTTGTGAGGGTGAAGAGATCTCAGGAGTACGCGCGCGGAGTCTTTGTGCTGCAACCGAACATCAGAAACATCTTATGAGCTTTCCCTACCCATCGAGCAGCTAGCTACCAGGGGACTTTCTGGCTCACGTCTTCCCAGGCCAAGGGGTTTACTCCTGGACGGTTCTCCTAGTGCACCTGGTGGCGCTTCCTCATATTGAGGAGCGCGTTGGGCCGCTCCGCCTTGTTGAGCCCGTTCGTCTTCGTCCTCTGATCTGAAGCTTGATCCGAGCGATCCGAGCGAGATGTCCGGCAAAGTCTGACCATGAGGAAGGACGGTGGCATCTCCGCCTGAAGTCGCTGGCGAAGCCATCAGCGCTGCGAGACTCGATGCGGGCGCCATATGGTTTTACCGATGAGGGGCGGTTCAGCGAAGCGGTAGAATATCGATACGATTGCCTCGGTTGGCAACAATGTATCTTGGGGTATTTGCGGCCTCGGTGAGCTCAGTACATGGTAGCTGGTATCGGTATCCGGACCAGTTAAGTCGAATGGTTGACTCAGGGGTGACTTTGGGACGGATGAGTCGGATTGGGTGGTGTCGCTCAACAACCTGTCAGAACTGCAATGATATCCCTAACGATGATATGCAGTGAGTGAGTGAGTGAGTCGTTGAAGGACGAGGACGAGGACGAGGAAGAGGTCATGCATGTCAACAGTGATCCCAGAAAGAGACTGAAATCGCGGGCGTGTTTACGCTTGAAACGCGTCGGTCGCGAGGGAAAATGTTTTACGTAATCACGGATATTTCGAGCGGACCAGCGAAAGTCGAAGCAGATGGAGATGCTCAGGTCACTGGAAAGCGATAATATCAATGCCATCCGTACACATCAATTGCGGTGCTATTAGAACATATATAATAGACTCTTTCACAATGAGCTCCTCGCCAGCCTCATCGTCCACCAGCGCTTCGGCGACCCTTAAAGCGGCCGCAGCCAAGGAAGCACCGTCGCCATCGTATACATCCAACATGCGATCTCAGCAACAACAACCATTCTTTATGCCCTTTGATCCCGAATCGCCCTTGTTTGTAGCAAAAGGTGTCCTGTCAACCGGTACGTCGAATCTTAGCACACGCAACGTAACCCATCGTCAAGCTCGAAATCACAGAATACTTGTGTATGTCTGTGCATGATACGGCGAGCAAGCTAACCTCTAGGTCGTTTCCGTCTTCGCCTCTGGTTTATAGGTGCTCTGGGCGCTCTCACCGGCGCTTCGATCGGTGTAGTGAGAAACCAGAACCCGTTTGCACTTTCCATCAACATGACTATCAATTTATCTATAGCGGGGTTGACGTTCTTCAGTGAGTCGAGATGAGTCGCATTGCCCGTATCACCTTACCAAGACGTCAAGTCGCGAACAACCAATCCACTCGTCCTCCTTCATTTCCAGCATCATTCTCAGTCGGTCCGCCCTCCGCCCGCCCTGGCGACCCTCACCGCACGCTGCTTCATTCCTCATGAAGTTGCAAAAGACTAAAAGCATGAAAGACTGACTGACATTTCGTTTATGATCAATCGTTCATTGCCACTTCGACAGGCATTAGAGAATACCTCGTCTCGCCTCTACTCCTCTCGATAGACCTCACACCATCCCATACGAGGCGATACACCAATCTCCTCAATTTATCAGAAAAGCAACTCGGCAAACTACCCTCCACGTCGGCACAAGCACAAGCACAATCGTTGACGGAAGTGCGGCTGGACAGAGTGGCTGATTCTGCCCTGGCCGGAGCTTTGACGGGTGGTGTATTGAGTGCTGCGTTTCGTGAGTTCTGCGTTCTACCGGCGTCAGCCCATAACAGATGAAAAATAACTTGTCGATTTACCCATGTCCTTCCGTACGAATGCGTGATGACTGACTGTCGTTCCCCCATACACACCCCTGTAGGAGGCAGAGCGACGTTCGGTAAAGCCGCTCTGACATCGTCCTTGATAGCTTCAGCCCTACAGCTGGGTGTGAATCAACTTCGAGTGTTCCGTCTGAAAGCACTCGCAAAACACACCGATGTGGCTGTCGCCGTCGATGTCAATGATCAGCGAGTACATTCAATAGATGTGGCTACCGCTCCTGCCGATTCACCGAATACCAGCCGAATATCACCAATGTCATCAACACATCCGTTAACGGCCGGACAGCCGCCCGAGCAGACCACCGGTCAAATCGGGGACACGCACACGCCAACAATCTTCCAATCTTTCGAAGACCCCTTAAAAGCGCACGACCCATCACACCACCCTTCCCCCAATTCTACAGCGCAACAAACCCACTTAGCCTCAGCTTCACCTTCATTCCCTGAGCGAATGATGACTTCCCTCTCCAAATTCTTACCAGTCCGCAAGCTATCAGATGACGAGTACATAGCGACATTAGAGAAAAAGAGGGCGGATGTGGATAAGCGGCTGAAGGAAATTGATGATGAGGAGAAAAGGATGTACGCCTGGGCTGAGGAACAGGCTCAAAGACGATAAATAGAGGGTTCGTTCACTCACCCACTCATCGCTATTGGTGGACTGCGCATCCTTGATCTGCCTACTACATTTTGACGTGACAAAATGTATGTATACAAAGTATAGACCATCATCGCTGCCGTCGGCGAGACTAGGTCGTTGCGTCAGGCTTGTGCACATTGGAATAGTGATCACTTTCACTCTCAATCCTGCTTCCGTTGCGTTCACAGGTGTATATGATACATGTCAGTACGATATACAATCACAGTGTATACAAAAACGAGATCCAAAGCAATGTGCAACAATAATAACCTCATAAATCGAACGTGTAGATTTGCGATTGACCCCTCTGCCCTCTCCTTGTAACAAGCAGCATTGTGACACATCCCGCCTTCTGCCTCATCGCAGTTTGTAACAGTACAAGATAAACCCCGGTACCCCTCATTCGGACTTCCAAACCGACCACAGAACACTGCACCTTCTGATTCCTAGACACATCCCACCGCACAATATGAACCTCACGTCTTACACCTCGATGACAGGTCCCACACAACATCTACACCCCGCTCGGAAATCCAACTTCCCGACATTACATCCAACAGGGACTTTCTGTTCCTCTTTGGCGATATACCTCGGTGTATATACAGCAGGTACCGACACAGGCGAGAAGCTAGGTCGTTGTTCTTCTTCAGTCGATCGCAAGTAGCCCGAGAAGAACGAGATAGCCGAAGATGTTATGGATCCGGACCCTGGTGCAGGGGTTGCAACGTTAGCTCTAGGAGCGGCAGGAGGCGCCGTGTCCGAGTCGTACAGCGAGGGAGATTCGAGTGGTACATGGTTATTAACAGTCTTCTTCACTGGATGGACTGGGTCCGAAACTGCTCGAGCACCAAACTCGTTGGCTTGAGACGCCATGAAAGCGGATGGCAACATCGGATAGCCATGGACGGTCGAGGCGTTTTTGTCGATGTTGGACTGGTCACCGGTGGTCGCTGGCGGGAAGACGAACGGCGGCAAGTCGACTCCATTATGTTCTTCTGCGCCATCCGCCGACGTGGTCCTCCGAAGCGGGTTCGACAGCCCAAAGAATGACTCGCGTTTCTTCGAAAGCTCGTTGGAATACTTCGACGGAGAAGGGTCTTTGGGGAAACCCCAGCCTTTCATTCGGGCGAGATTAGGGTCCGAACCGGAAACGGGGTATCCCTGATGCATGGGCTCCGGCTCAGCAGCTCGAGATGCGGGAGACATCGAAGCTTGAACGATCGGTGAGCGAACGGAGAATGAGTCGGTCAAATCCGGACGAGCAGTGAGTAAAAGCTCATCCTCTTCGAATTCCTCGTAGGCAGAGGAAGCGTGTCCCGACAAAACAGGCACACTCTGTTGGCCGTGAAGCTGGAATTTCGAAAGTTGCAAGAGTGCTTCTTCCTTCGCTCGGCGTTCAGACTCGAGCGAGGTGGTAAGGGTGAAAAGTTGCTCTCGCATTTCAGCGATCAGGCGAGATTCATTCATGTGCGTGTCGGCAGGTGCGGGCGTTCGCTCAACAGGGACAGACGACACACTTGATAGACGATCACCAACTATATCAGGTTCCAAGAAGACAGCAAAGATCAGTAAATTTCAGAGTCGGAAGAGATGGCAATGGTCTTCACTCACGCTTTCGCACTCGATCCCTTAAGACCGCCCCTTCCTTCCTCTCGGCCTCCAACTTGTCCTCGAGAGACTTGCACCGCGCCCTCCATAGCTCAACATCTTCCTTCAGAGCCTCCCTTTCCATCTCCATCTCAAGCTGTACATCCCGCCACTGCTCCTCATCTGCATACTCGTCTTCATCCAGCTCCTGGCTTGGTCTGCCTTCCGGTTCGGGTTCGGAAGTTGGGCCGAATCCTGGATATTGACGAGGAATATCCGCATCGGCGTCCGGAGGGGGCGACATCCAGCGTGCACTGCGCACGAGAGCCAAATCATCCTCGTCCCCTTCATCGACCTCGTTGAGTACTCGCCCAGAAGCTGAATTATCTATACCGAGCCCAATCAACTGCCGAGGTCTCGGACACGGTCGCTGGATGCCTCGAGGAATATTCCCCCAACTCCCGAAAGCAGACGAGGAAAGGCTCATACTGGGTGGAGGCGAGATCAAGGTCGGTGAAGCGACTCTCCCAGTCGACATATCCCTCGAAGAGGAGCTACTGTCGTCCCTCTTGTAGGAGATGGAGCTTCCTCGGGAGCCCGAGCCAGGAGGTCCTCGCCTGCGGCTTGAAAGACCTGCACTGCGAGGCGTCGACATACTGGTCGGGGTTGATGAAACGCTTGATCCTAGAGGAAGGGGTTTGGGTCTTCCACGACCGATCGAGCCGTATGCTTTGGTGGGCGAGCCGAGTGAAGGAGACGCGCTCGAATGACGCGGAAAGGAGAACGAGTGAATGCTGTCGGTGGACCCCTCAGACTGGCGTGGAGTGGACGAAGAAACGGAAGAAGGCAATCGAAGTTCCCTCAATCTGCTCGGAGTGGGTTCCACAGCCGGAACGAATGGGAGCGAGGCTACGTTTTCTGGATCGTCGGATAGAGTCCTCGTCATGCACGGGGAGACTTCATCATCTTCGAAATCCGCTTCTCCTTCCTCAGATTCGTCTACCTCCGCTAGGGCACTCAGTTGACGATTGATGCTAGGTCTCTTCGCCATAGCGGTGCCTAAATCCATGCCAAAACCGACGTTGATAGCGGCTTCTTCCTTGGCGAATTCCTTCTGTAGACCAAAGCTGTAGCCTGACCATCGCTCGACAGGCGACCTGTCATCGGAGGGAGATGACCAGGAGAAAGGGGATGCTGATAGAGTCGAGGGTGTTGAATTGCTGGAGCCAGTGAGAGGAGGCAAAGTGAGAGAAGATGGTCGGCTGAAGAAATTTGAGCCGGAACCTGAGCCGAATGCTCCTGATAGAGGTCGATTTGATGACGCAACGGATGAAGTGTCTTCGTCATCGAGATCAGGTAGGCTGATTTCGGCGACGTTAGGCTCAGCCACTGCAGGTCGAGGAGAGGGACCGCCAGTCAGCTTCTCCAGTGCTTTCCGCCTGGACTCCTCACGCTCTTTCTCCGCTTCGGCGCCCCGCCCGGATGGCTCGAATTTGAGGCGTTGACCGTTGATAGGGCCTGACAGGCGAGATCGAGCTGGTCCGTTACCGGCACTAGTGGGAGAGCAAGGAGATGAAGGGAAGCTGGGCGAGGTGGGAACACCAAGCGAGGTAGGGCGTGGACCGCCAAGCTTTAGATTTGGCAAGGAGATTGAGTTGGACCGGGTGTGCGAGTGTCGCTTCCGTGCAGGAGTTGGCGGGGACGATGGTGAGCTTGCCAAGCTCGCTCGAGATGGTGCTGAAGATGTAGGTGATCCGAAAGGGAGAGGCGTAGGTCGCGTGAGAAGGACACTAGGCGGTCGCGATAAGGGCGTAGACAGGTGATTCAAGCAATTAGGTGACTTTGCTGAAGGTGATCCGAGAGGCGATGTGGAAGGCGCAAGCTCAGACGTGAAAAGAGACTGGGACGGCACGAGAGGGTGCTGTCTTCGTTTAGGCGGGAAAGTCGAAGCGGGTGGCTTGGAGCCAAAGCTGAATGTCGATAGTCGAGCGGCGACTTCTTCATGATTTTCGTCGGGCTCAATCGTTGGACCGCTGGGAAGTGCAGGCGGGTCCACGAGAGGGCTGGCGGGAGTAGTGATAATTTCTCGGGGTGGCTCGAGATCAAAGACGCCCATAACGGAGGGTCTCGATAATCCCTGACCAAAAGAGGCCCCAGCAGGCACCACGATCGATGATCGCTGTCTTCTGTGAGCCTGACTGTCCGACCGTCTATGTCGATGACCACTCATAGTTTTCACCGCTGCCGGAACATCTTCCCCGTCTACTTCCTTTGCCTTGCTCTTACTTGACGTCCGGGAGTGAGCGGGCGGAAAGGTGAACTGCGAATTGATGCTCGCTTCGGTAGTGAGGGGCATCACACTGGAAGGAGACGACGTGGAGGCATGAGGCGAAGGAGATTTGGAGGAAGAGGCGGAAGAGGTTACAGGAATAGAATCGGAGTGCTCGGAAGAGCGAGATGCCCTGAAGGTTTGTAGCTGGAACAGCCAGAGTTAGTTTGATCTCAGTGGTCGGTTGCTCGTACTGCAGAACGGAATAGTGTGACGATCGACATGATGAATTGCAGGGATATATCAAGATGACATCCATTGGAGCGGCTCGAGTGTACATGCGTGCACCATTGCGATGTAAACAATGAAAGGATCGCATCGCCATCAGAGCTATAAGTCTGATGTTGTGTATGCTCACCTTTCTCCTCGCTGAAGCTAATGTCTGCGCTCTCTTCTCTTCTTCAGAGCTTGACGAGCTGGCGTAAGAATCCATCTTCTTTCCCTCGAATCGTTCGTGGTCGTGCAAGGTCGGGAGATGGCGAGATTGTGGTGGGAATTTTACCGATGAGCGAGATTGGATCGGACGGATGGACGATCTGTTCAGGTGAGTCCTTTCCTTACGTTGATTGAGCTTTGAACAAGAGCAACTTAGATATGAAAATAGAGGTGAGTTCGATGTGGTGGGTGTGTGAGAGTTGCCAATGAGTGTGGTTCAAAATGAGTGTGGTGGTCGAACGGGTTACAGTAGAGAGTCTGGGGCGATGTCGTGGAAGATGATTATACTATGGTATGCGTATGGTAAATGGTTAGATCGAAAGAATAAAGAAGGGGAAGAAAACACAAGAGTCGAAGAGTTGTTGACAGAGTTGATCTTGTGTATCTTGTGTTACTGATTGGCGTCTCTGCGTGTTGTGTGGGCGAAGGCTCGTGCGCGTGTGGTGTACACACACTTTCGAGCTCTAGCATCAATCAACAAACGACCAAGATCAAGGGACCAGATGATGAGGACCAAGCGTAGGTTGCCACTTCCTGTTTAGTTTAGCCGTGGATCTTCTCGGCGCAAGAAGAAGGCGCCGTGCCCGGGGGATGGTCTGTGCGATGAGCGATGAGTGATGAGACCGGGCTATTTCAGCCAACCGAGTTTCGTCGTCATGGACCACGCCAAGCGCCAGGAAGAATCGAGGTTCCTGTCTATCCTTACGCCCAGCGCAATGAAAACCCTCTCCACTCTTATTTCTCTCCTTTTAGAGTCGCAACCGAGGTAAGAGATGTCGAGATACGCGATAATTCTTCTTGATCACCTTCAAGGTGATCCCTCCTGTTTATGTACGGCGTCTAGCCGAGTAAAGATTGTGGGTCCGAGTTGGTCGAAAAGAATGACGTTCAATCGAAAGATTGTGGTAGATACACTGAAGTGGGATGCATCGTCCATGAGTAATGTCCATGTCGCATAGAAGGTGCAGAACATGCGCAGGCTAACACTCTGCGCAAGACCATTCATCCGTTGATTACGAAGGGGGGACTCACCCTATCTCGCGGAATGGATCAATTTAAAGTGGGACCGGGCGGGAAGGGGTGTGCAGTTTCGTTGGGATTTGCGACGAAAGGCAGGGGACGTATATATAACGGTATGCCAGTGGGTGCGCGTAGCTTGATGACGGTGTATGCGGTAACTCGAGTTTCTGGATCTGGGGTAGTCGAGTCGAGTTTCAATTCAATAAGGTGTGTATGTGAAACGCGTCCTATCGCAGCTAGGACAGGACAGGGATCGTCAAATTCGTTTGTTTTGATTTTATCACACACCACAGACGCGCTAAGCCAAAACAATAGGTTGAGTGGTTGACTGCAATCCTATCAACTTGAGAGAATGATGATGGTGAGGATGACAAAAGCGGTGTTAACGAGCAATTCGAGTACGATGAACAATATGATAACGAGGTCGTGATACCCACAAACGTTGCCAAAGATCGGTATAGATGAACCGGCTTACGGTTGCTTTGCTTCCCTTCCTGCGACAGGACAAAAGAAAAAGACGACGCGTTCTGCTTCGGATGGCAAGGCACGGTGCCACAGCATACCACCTAGTAGCATAGGTTAACCCAAATGATTCCTTTCTCTCCGTGTATAATCATCACCCTGAACGCGTGGCTCGTGGTTCACCCCTGCACGCATCTCTAGGCAGGAAGAAGCGAGCGACTGTTTCCATCGTTCGAAACGCGTTGTTCTGATCGTAATGTTGAGGAGAGTAGCGGAATAGACATGACCAGTATTCGGTCTTTGATCACTAGCGTGTTGGTGATAACTGTACTGGTGTTGAGGCAAACCTATCGACAAAATCAGTCAACAGGTCAGCTGCGAAGTGCGGGGGCTCGTTGCAGCTTGGAATGGTCAGATTCATCGTACGACCACACCCGAAGCCCGCACCGTTGTGATGGTGATCACGGATGACTGCTCGCCGAGAAAGCATCAAGGATATCGGAAGCCGACCCACTGAGACTCTTACTGACTGTACGATCGATGACCTCTCGTCAGCTGGCCGAGGTGTCGAGTATCGTACAGTGCGTCAACCAACACCTGAACTTTTTTCTCGCCATATGCCTTTCAACCTCTGTCACCTACGCTCAACACTCTCGTCAGCATGGAATAGGCTTTGCTTCACGACGAGATAATGGTAGTCCCTCTCACTGATGCTGCTTGCTGCCACATAAGCAAGGGGGAGACATACATGCGCTCGTCCTACACAGGCTATATAAGAAGACATCTGATCCAACTTCCAAACTAACGTTTGATCCCCTTTTTCAACCCAATACTTCAAATGGGAAAAAGACGTACCACGAGTGAGAAGAAGATATATACTAATACATACGGATACAAACCTCTTACTGTTATACCGCGCTCCCGAAGACCTCGCCTGCATTACAATATGCATACCTCACCTTTGACACCCTCGACAGGTCCTCGCCTGGGGCTTGCACCTACACTCCTCAACGAGCCCACTACCCCTACTCCACTCGACAAAGGTCGATCGCGTCATCCAAGCGGCATGCAGCTTCTCACCCCTGCCTCATCGCAGAGGTCCATGAATGACGCCCTATCCCGTCGGGCATCGCAACGAATTAATGCGACGTCTCGACCCCCAGCTTCGAGCTCACTTGGCACGAATGGCACAAACACCGACCTCAACGATGCGACGGGCATCATCAATGCGCAGGATGATGGGATGACGAAATACTTCAAGATCCAAGATATGCTCATCAAGCACTAGTGAGTGTGACTTCCGATACACATTGGACCTGCTTGAACAGCTGCTAACGCTATCTCTATGCTATGACCCAGTCCACGAGATGCGAGAGTCCCATACCCTACGATCTGTACCCTAGGAGGGCAGAGTGCCGGCAAAAGCAGCGTGTGAGTCACCCACCAGACATGCCGAGCGCATCACACTACTTCATTACGCTGATGGCACAGCTGAAGAGATATGTCTCTATAGGTTGAGCGCCCTGTTGAATGTGAGTGATCATCCTTCAACTAGCCGGTCGAACAAGAGGTGTTCAGAGCAAGGGAGCACAGCTGACGTGAGATTCTCAGATCGATCTCTGGTGTGCTGAAGGTATGGCCACTCAGTGAGTGACAATTGTTTTCACTTGACTTCAGGACCCACCACCCTCCATCACACCCTAATGTATACATTTCCTTGTGTATCACCGAACTACCTTGTATCGTGATAGAACCGATATCTGATGTGATCCTAGCGGTCCGACCCGGATTGCCTCTCGGCGAGGAGGGTCATTCAAGGCCACTATCTCTATCATCATTGCCGACTTACGGAACGAGAGAACGAAGATTGTCGATTTCGGTGAGATCTATGACGAGAAGGATATGGTCGAAGCCATGCATCTAGCCGGGGAAGAAGCAAGGTACGCTGACGGCGGCGGAAGAAACATCAGGTAAGACCGTATTTCAGAGCCTTTCCATACGGCCGTCCGATCGTATCCTGTTGAGCGGTCGACCGAGCTAATGTTTCCGGCAAAATGCACAGGCCATGGTCACAGCTCCACGGGATGTCTGAACGAGAGAGGGCCCAGTACACGGACGAAGCCTCCAGATGGACTCCGATCACCGAGAATGTCGTATCGGTGGTGGTGCGTTATCCACAGATCCCTAACACTCGACAAACCCACATCATGGTCGAACCTAATAGGTTCGATTGGCTTTCATAGATTTTCGGTCCGAACCAACCTCAATTCGACATCTACGACATGCCCGGTAGGTAGTCCGATCAGCCGAGAGGCATCAGTTTTTCTGCATCGTTCCTCGAACTTGGAGCTGACCAAAGCATGTAAAACTTCGCTGGTAGGTACCAATGGCGATCAGCGAATAAAGCGTGAGCGAGTTTTTCAATTGCATACAGATCAAAAGCATCTGTGGAAATTGTCTCAGCTGAGCGTTGTGAAACATAACTTATAGGTCTGGCATCGAAGTATATCTCTAAGCAACACAACATCATCCTGCTGTGCTTGCCGGGCGGCGGTAGTGAGTACCTTCACCTGTCCAAAGTTTCCGGTTCTGTCATGGCCAGTAGCTGATATAGTCGGACTGATCAATTACTCAGGGGACGCTTCACTCGACGATCCCGAGGTACAGCTCGTAAGGGAACATGATCCGACCGGCTCTCGTACGCTAGGTGAGCATCCCACGTGCTTGGTCTGACTTTTCGGTTCAGAGTGGCTAGACTGTAGCTTACCTTGTAATGCTGTAACAGCTGTCATCACAAGGGCCGACGAGACGAGCGCAGACCCCGAGGATCGCTCGACTTGGATCTCGTATATCCTTGGCGAAAGCGATACTCTTGGTATCACCCCTGCTGGGGGAATCTGGCCTGTCCAATGCCGATCACGAAAGCAGAGGCGAATGCAAGTCACTCTGTCCGAGGTTCGGGCACAGGAAGAAGCGCTGTTCGCCGAGCCAGACTGGGAAGCAGTCCAAGCGCAAGCTGGACGCCGATATGGAACAGCAGCGCTCGCGACAAGGCTTGAGACACTATTTGCAGCAAAGATCCAGGAGAAGTGAGTGTTTATAGACATTACTGTAAATTACGCACCTACTTGGCTAACAAGCGCTCGACCGGGTCTTCGTGCAGTTATCTTGCTATCCGTCAAATCCTACGAGAGTCGAACCAAGGCAACTTCGACTGGCTTCATGAACATCCTGCGATTGAGGACCCCATCGCGACCCTGCACGACGATATCATCCAGGCGTTTACGGATAATCTCAATAGGGAGATGCACCGATCCAATACATCCGCTAAGCTGTACGACTTGCATGCGCAGCTTGAGAAGACGATCATGGCTGCGGTACCTGAACTTCTGGCGTTCACGGAGGATGAGGCAGACGGTCGAGTGTGGACGTCCTTCTTCGACAAGGAGGGACACGCTGTCCAAGGTCGTGATGCGATATACATGGACACACTCTTGGAGCTGATCAAGAAGTAAGCCGATTCGTCTTGCAACGATGTGATGTGCGCTGCGCTGACTGGCTCTGTACATATGCGTGTGACCTATGGTAGCAATACGAGCAAGCGGGATCCAACCTACGTCAACACCCACGAAATCATCCAGGATCATCTTCAGGCCTATTGCGCCCGATGGAAAACGGCAGCGCTGGACCATCCCGAAGCTCTCTGGGGTGAGGTTGTGAATCTACAGACCAAAGTCGCTGGCTGGGTCTGCGGTGACAACAAGGCGCTCACGCAGAAGGTTCTGTGAGTCTGAGAGTGTTCGCATTGTCGATCGTAGTTTTCACTTGAGGGTTCCGACCCCGATCACGAGAACCTGCATTGTTCCCGATTGAGGCTGATTCTTACTTGTGCTAATCCAGAGACATCCTCGATCCGCTCGCCTCGACATTCGTCAACGATACCCGCGATTTCATCTCCGTCATGCACAAAGTGCATAGCGCTTCACCATGGCACCTCAAGCTGGGCAACCATCCGCTCATCCGAAAGGCCCACCAGGATACAACCGACCACTTCAGACGTCAATATTCCACCGGTCCGAGAAAAGAATCCGACTTGTTAGGGCTGACTTCTCCTCGGACTCCAACTAGCGCAGCTGCCAGACCACTCGATGAGATGTACACCCCTCACGAGAGGGAGAAATGTTTCCAGCTTCAATCGACACTTGCCACCACCCTATTCGGAAATGCGGCGGAGTTCTCCTCGGTCGTTGGCCAATTTGCCCAACTACAAGTACTGGAGTACGTGAAGCAAGTCTCGAGGACGCTCAGGAAGGGCATGCGTCTGGAGGAGGTTCAGGAAGATGTCTATACCAGAGTTAGCAATTGGCTTGAAACCGACAAAAGTACCAGGAAGGAAAGGAAAAGGAGGCTCGAAGAAGTCGAGCAGAATATGGAGCTTGAGTGAGTGGCACCATGTCGAAAGTTTTGGCCGCTTATCGTCTAGGATTGAGGGTACGGTGGGCTGACCTCATCATTCGCCCCGCCTTTACCTTGCAGGAGACAGCTCACGCTTGCCTTTGCCGATGATGAATGAGAACAACAGCCGTACGTCGATCACGCCAAATTGGGCGGAAGATGTATGCAAGTACGAGAGTTGGTGGGGTAACGGTATAGTGAATCTTTTCACCTGACAAACAGGTGATAAGATGGAGAACAAACACGGAGGGAACAGAAAGAGAAGGATATCGAGCGCTCGCAAGCTCAGGCGCGAACTCGGCATCGGAGCTGTGCTTGTAAGGAAGACACACTCGGAGCTTGAAACGCAAAGAGGATCTGGATCCAGTGGGAGGAAGAAAGAATAGGACACAAACACAGAGACAGACCGGAAGACACAGATTGCTATTGATCCCGCTGAAGATACGATGTACATAGAAAAGATATGAATCGTATCGTTCAGATGGAAGCGTGCATGCGCGAAGATGTACCGTCCATCTATATATGAGCAGCAGGGAGCGATCAATGATTCTCCGGTGCCTTTTCCTGCACGCATGCTAATGCTAACGTCAATGGCAGCACGCGCAGTTGCGCGAGAGTGAGCGTCGCAATTGATCTAGCATCTAGTAAGCGGCGGCAGCAACGAGCTTTGACAATTCTGCGGGGGACGGACAAATACATCAGGTCAGTATATGGTCTTCCGTGCTGGGCGTGATTGATGCGGAGCTTTGCAGAGAAGGGCATCGACCGACTACGGGGATGATCGGGTAGTAATGTAGGACAAACTAGCATCGGAGTGTCGCGGCAGCAAAGAAGTGACGGAATGTGCAAGCTCGGAGCAACGAAAGCCGTCCCAGACTCAAACTCACGGCTCAACTGGACATTCTCCTTGACCACACCAGCCTTGACATCATTATCTCCATTCTTCGGCACCTCTGCCTGTTCACCCTGTACGGTCCAACCGACCTTGTCGCACCACGCCTTGGTCTCGTCGACAGAAGAGAAGTCGAGCCATCTCGAGAGCTGGTTGAGGGAGATTCGGGAGAAGGAGGCGGCGGCAGAGGTGGAGAAGATGGCTCGGAGGGTGTCGAGGGGGGAGGCGTGTTGAGGGAGGTATCGCGTTCGGATGGCTATGAGGGCGAAGAGAAAGGCACAGTAGACAACAAACAGAATACATGTCAGCTGAATGAGACGATTGCAGGTAGATATCTGGATGGTATGAGGCGGAATTCAAAGACATCGCAACCTAGAATGAACATAACCTGTAGCGACGTGAAATCGATTCGATTGAGGAGATCGACACAAGAGAGGACAGTGTGAAAATGGGGCGAAGACCAAGGTCTGTCCGGACGTCAAAAGGTCGCAGTGCAGCATTGACACTCATATTCTAAATTTGAAGGGTGGGAAAATCGACCCATACACTCACCGTTGGCAGCCTCCGACTCGCCGTTGAGCTCCTTCCAGAATTTGGTGAACTGACACGTTCTGCTCAGCTCGTGCAGGTTCTGCAAGAAGGGAATGATGGCTACGAGTGATTCGTCGTCTGACTCGATGTCTTGGATGATGGCCTGGGGGTGTGTGAGTCGTATCGAACGGAAAACCGGCATACGTAAAGAGGTGATCAAGTCAGCTAAGGTCGTACTCAAGCAATAATACAGCATTCAAGCGGCAGGCAACGTTCTTTCGCCATAGAGAGGTCTCGTCTCGCAGTACGCCTCCTCTAGTACCACGAGACTGACTGGTCGAAGACGAGTTTCTTCACTCACGCTAGGCTCCTTGAGTAAACCCAAACACAAGTTGAAATCGGGTCCATGTACAGTCGCTGAAAGAGCCTTGATGAGGATGTGGACGATGATATCGGGGTTGGAGTGTTGAGGGTTGAATTGATACAGCTTCAAGATGGCGAGGTTGGCAAAAATGTCGTAGTCGCCTTCCCTCACTTGGGTGTTGAGGTATTCTTCCATGAAGGGGAGGTTGGAGGGGTTGTATCGGTCTATCCAGTGGGTTCAAGAGATCATCGAATGGAGTCAGCATCGCGGTCGTACTAAATAAACATTGTATCGACTAAGTTATAGCCAGTGGACAGGTCACGTCTCCTCTCCTATGCGCCGGACACATGAACGATGAGGATATGATGGACCCCCGACTCCGATACCACTCACCAACACCGTGAATCAGCTCGTGAATGGGCTCGGGTCGAGTCGAAGGCGAGTGCCAGTCGGCCAAGTTCTTGGTGGGTACGGCGGACACCATTTTGTACGATTTTTCAATTCTCTGGCAGCCGATTACGTCGAGAAAGCTGAGCTCAACGATGACCAGTCAAGATATCTCGTCTTGACGTTGCGATTCTTCCTGCTCGAATGCTTTCTTTGCCTCAAAAGACGAAACAACGAAAGTGTCGAGGAGCAAAGGGTGAAAACGAGCGTGAACACGTGGCAAAGATCCGAAGCAGTGATAAGGTAGCCGTAGCTGCAGATGAACAAGGTACTGAAAGGTACGCCACGTCATGCATTGTTATTGAACCACAGCCTGACGCGTCGGTGCGTTCGAGTGAAATCAATGACGATCAAGAGAGTAGAGAGTACCATTCCTCGTCTGCTCACGATATCTCCATTCAGCTCTATACTCTATATCGACAAGGAAGAACGACACTCATCCCTTCAGAATCATGCGATGCTAGACAACACGATATGACGACGGTAGAAGCGCCCATTGGCGCCAAAGTGCAAGTCGCAGCAGGCATCGGACACGTCAGGTGGACGGGCTCGAATCCCGGTTTCGCTGCAGGCAAATGGGTCGGAGTGGAACTGTGAGCCGCGTCTTCCTTGGAGGATGTCCATGTGAGCAGCCTGACTGACTGGCTGATTCGATGGTTTAGATTTGAGCCTAGTGGGAAGAATGACGGATCTGTGAAAGGGGAGCGGTATTTCGATTGTCAGCCTAATCATGGTGTCTTTGTCCGACCGAGTCAGGTCAAGATACTTGAGGCGCCCAGAACTGTCCCGTCAACTGTGAGCCACCTGACATTTGCTTGCCCATCTTCAGTGGCTCAATCTGCATGTTCCATTATAGCCCCGCCAGTCAGTCGCTCGCCCACCTCCTACTCCTACTACATCCAGACTATCCTCTGCCGGTCCATCGAGAGCGACATCCCCTCAGAAACCAAGCATTACCGCCCGACCTTCAGCTCCTTCCACACCACCGAGGTCTGTGTCCCAGCCTACCGCTGTGACACCTGCGTCGTCCGCAACCGCAGTAGCGGCAGCAGCTAGGCGAGCCTCAGCCGCTACTCCTTCCACTCTCACTCGGACGACCTCGGGTAACATCTTCAAGCGACCTCCTTCAGTAGCAGCGGCTCGTGCGCCTACTCCTTTAACACCGCAATCAGAAGAATCAACTCAAGAACAACCCGCCCCATCAATAACTCAAACTCTCGCCGCTCGAAACGTCATTTCTCTCCCACCGCCTTCTTCTACTGGCGCATTCGCTGCGCCCAGTCGTCATGTGGTTTCTCCACCACCTGCAAGCGGGAGACGTATAGTCTCACCTACGCCGAGCGCATCAGGCGCCGGTGGTTCATCATCACGACCCATTCCACAACGATCGATATCAACGACATTATCATCAGCCATCGAATTAGCGTCGTCGCCGGAACACCCCTCGATTATCAGCACATCGTCAAAACCAGCTTCGCCGGAGAAGGATGCTGCTGCTACTTTCGCACACAAGAGAGAGCTTGATGAAATGAGAATCAAAGTCAGGATATTGGAGAACAGGAAACACGAAGACCAGGAGAAGATCAGATTGCTGGAGAGTCGAGTTGGAGAAGCAGATACACTCCGAGCAGCTAGGGTGAAACTACAAGGTAGGTCAGATGATCTCACCACGGTTTGCCGATTGACTGATTATCGTCTTATTATGCTGTTCAGCCAAATTCCAGGAATTGCAATCGTCTCTCGTAGATGCCCAGCGATCATCGAAAGATCTTGCGTCGGAGAACACTCGACTCGAGAACCGGGCAGCAGAAGCCTTCGACCAGCTGGAAATGGCGGCATTAGATCGAGAGGTTGCAGAAGAGAAAGCCGAAGCTGCTGAGATGGAGGTCGCGAAGCTCAATGAGAAGCTGCAAGAGCTTGAGATGGAAGTAGCGCTCCTCAAAGAAGAAAATGGTGAGAAGCTTGGCGAATTGTCCTGGAAAGCATGACAGTTGACATCGGTATCGCTATCACCTATTGTCTATTGCAGAGGAATATGAGAAACCTGTGAGCGGCGTTGAAGGGGAGCGGACATCGCTGGCATTCGTACAACTTGAGAAGCACAATGAAAGGCTGAAGGAAGCTTTGATACGGTACGCGCCTGCTGCGCAAGATGAAAGGGGTCTGGCTGACCACGTCCTGACAGGCTACGGGATGTCTCGAGCGAGGCTGAGCGAGAGCATAAGGCCAAGATGGCTGAGTTGGAAAAGGAATTGACATCTCAGGAAGATCTCATCAGTACGTGCAGCCGTGCAGGGATAGCTTGATCTCCAAGTGGGAGGCGAAGCTGATCAACTAATGACTTAGGCCAACTCGAGCTCGCCGAAGCCAAGCTGAGCAACGCTGAAGCGCAGGTCGAAGACCTTAAACTTCAGCTGGATGATGCTCTGGGAGCAGAAGACATGCTCGAGCAGCTCACGGAAAGAAACCTTCAGATGGGAGAAGTGAGTGCTGAGTAGACTTTGTCCCCGGGTGCTAGTGCTGACGAGGCCGACCTTTTCCAGCGGATCGAGGAGATGCGCGTCACCATCGAAGATCTGGAAGCGCTCAAAGAGCTAAACGATGAGCTCGAGGAGAATCACGTGGAGGCCGAGAAACAGCTCAATGAAGAGATCGGTAAGCTATGCATGGCTATCTCTTGGAATGCACTGCTGATACAGATCCATTCGCAGAAAACCTTACGTTACAGCTGAGAGATGAACAGGCTCGCTCAGCGGATCTGGATAACGTGATCCTCGATATGGAGTCTACCATCAGTCAGTTCCGCGACCTTGTCGCTGGTCTGCAAAGGTGAGCTATGTCACTGTACTTGTCTCTGGGTATGATCATTTTCGCCTGCTGACTTCGCTCGCAGTGAGATCGACACCCTTCGCATGCAGCAGGTGACACAAGAATCCGAGTCGGCTAGCACCTCGAAAGAAGCGCAAGCTCTCATGAACTTGAACCTTAAGCTGCAGTCCACAGCTGTCAAAGCCCAAAGCAAGACTGTCGACCTTGAGCTCAAGAGATTGGAGGCTGCTCAACTCGCCGAACACCTCCGAATTGTCACCGCCTACCTCCCGGACGTGTATATCGAGACCGAAGCGGAGTCCACCTCCATCTTCTTATTCTTCAATCGCATTTCGGCTAAAGTCGACGTGCTCATCAACGTTATATCTCAGCTACACGGTCTTCCTGCTGCTTTGCACTCCGCTAGCTCAGAGGCCTTGGTAGGCGTCTGCGAGCTGATAGGCAAGCTGAAGCATTTCGCTGGGTTGAACAAGCGGTTCGCGAGCGTGATGAAGCGGGGCTCGACTGATGACTGGACGGCGTACGGCAAGCTGTTGACAGAGATCAATGGAGTTGAGAGTAAAGTTGACGGGTGGCTGGGCCATATCAAGACCGATGACTTCAACGAGGGCGATTGCGCCAGGGACTTAGCCAGGTGAGCCGAATTTTAATCGTACGCGGATGTCAAGCTGACGTCGCGCCTGGATGCTAGCTTGATCGCCCAATTTGACCATCTATTAGAAGTGGCTTTCAATCGACCCCGACTGGATGTGGGCGAACAACAGCTCGCACTGGCCTACAACTTCGACTGCGACCTCGACAACTTTGCAGCTGCCGTTGGTTTCGCCAGGCACGCCATCACTTCTCTCGCTGCGGATGATGGTAAGTAGCCCGACTTTGCTCGCATTCCTACCGTGTTGGTGACAAACTTGTGACCGCAGATATTGAGATTGATGTTGGCGAGTCGTCGCTCGAAGAAGGAGTCTATGAACCTGTGCAGAGGATACTGGATCTTGTCAGAAGCGTCAAGGTTCCTTCCGGGTATGTGCACCGCCGATCAGTGTTCCTGGGCCGTACGGAGCTCAGGATCACCGTCGGAGGCAGCTGATCTCGACATGTCCGGGCTGACGATTTTCACAGCAAATTGGTTGCTCAGATTGAAGAAGTGGTGGCCAGCTCTTCAGCGCTGATGTCCGACATGTCAACTGCTCTCGGCAATTTGGCCACCTCGGTGTCAAATGCTGTCGACTTGGCTGTCCAGGTGAGCTGTACGATTTGGCCCCCTTGGGATCTGGCAGCTGACACCTTGTGCTCCTCATCAACTTCAGCTGGCTCAACGCATTGGCGCTCATTCCGCTACGGTTCGATCGACAAAGCAGCCTTTGAAACTGAGTGATATCGAGGTCTTCTTACAAGAGATCACAGCCGAGTCGTCTGCGCAATCTGATGCACCACCATGGGAGCTCATCGGGTCTTTCATTAGTCGACTTGGCCACGAGCTTGGGAGTATCTTGCCTCGGATCAAGGAGGCTGTGAAGGGAGGTCAGATCGTCTCAAGTGAGTCTACGCCATCGTGCAAGCTACGACGTGAAGTCGTGTACTAGTGCAGGGCTAATGCACTCTTCCCCGCTTTTAGTGGACGTGTCTCCACCATGGCTAGCCAGAGTCACCGCTATCAGGGAAGCTGCGTCGTTCAATGCCGATACCGAGCGGAAGGTAGTCAAACTCTCTGAGGAACTGAAAGACATGCTACGAGAGATCAAGATCAGAGTGAGCTCAGTACCTACCGTCCCTGCGATGACAAATAGCTCACTTCATGAATGTAAACCTTGCAGGATCAAAACTTGCAAGAAGCCGGAGTCAAAGTTGAGACGCTCGAGAGGCGGCTGGAAGCCTCGCGCAAACAGGTCAGTTCACGGTTCCTCTAGCTTGTCAACTAGAGACCCTCCAGCTGATCCATTCATCCTCATGTTCCTGCCATTCGATCACTGGTCATTGTCTTTCTTCCGGTGATTTGTATGGGTGCATAGGCCGACATTATCATCGAGCTCGAGAACGATGTGGCAAAGGCGAAGAAGCAGGAGAAAGTGTATGAAGACGCCATCGAGCAGTTGCAGGCTGAACAGGATGCGCTCGAAGCTGAGAACGCGAGGTTGCGCAAGAGTCATAACGCTGGTGACAGGGGTAAGTGGTAATATTGCATTCATCGCTTCATGCAGCCACCGTCCGGCTTCTTGCCGCGCGATCAAGTCTGAATTGCTGATCTTCACTCCGTGCTATGTCCACCAGGCAATGCGGTCACTTCTACACCAGGCGGATCATCTGTCGAGCCGATCGTCCTCACCGGCGCTTCAGGAGTAACTCTGGAATCCTCGCAACTAGCTGAGCAAGTCGACAACCTTCGATCTGCTATCCGATTCTTACGACACGAGAACGCTCTTCTCAAATCTAAGGAGCTGTACAACGATATTCATTCGCTACCTACCTTGAGATACAGGTCAAGCATCGATCCTCCAATGTCGCTGGGAGTTCCTGAGCTCGTCCATCCTTCTTCGCCCTCTTCTGTTTTGTCATCCGAAGAGAGCGATTCGGACATGCCACGGACGCCTACCGACTTGGCCAAATTCTCAAGCAAGCTCAGAGGGTTCAGAAGCTCGGATGTTGCGCCTACGAGACATTCGATCGAGGTGGAATCGAAGCTGTTATTGGAGTCATTCGTGGACTTCCAGACAAGTAATAAGATCATAGACATCTCCAAGCTTGGGTCAAGCTCAAGCAGGGGGGCGAGCGGGTCGACTGCGAATGCAGGTGGTCAGTGGAGACGAAGAAGGGATTTACCAGAGACCAAGCTTGCAGAGTGGAGGAGTAAGGAACGTAAGCTGGAAAAGCGGCTCGAAGGGCTCGTGGAGAGGGCCAAGATTGTGCAAGGCAGGAGATGACAGCACATCAAATGTCGGATGGCTGGCTTTATAGCGCAGTCCTGCAGGCTAGGTATCTGCCGACTGGTGATCATAGTCAGGGTACGTCAACGGACAGATGGGCTGACGCAATAGGAGAAGGCAGAACTTGCCTATAAGTCATGTCTATATAAGCGTTGAAATGTAGCGGTCGAATCTTGCTCTAACTCGATGCGTACCGGAGGAGTTCCGTCGTTGTGCACTTCGCGTACATGTACTAGACGTTGACTGCATGCACATGACTGGCGTGTATCTCCTAGCTTGCCGCGCGCCGCTGCGTGACGACTGAATTATGTGATCCGAGAGTGCTTTTCGAGCATGAATATTACTGACTTCAATCCATAACAGTCTCTCTCTCACGCGATCTCTGACACACAGGGTACAATATGACTCACATATCACCACACCACACTACGCTGCACTCGAAGATGTTACAGTATGGCATGGGTTGGAATACCTTTCCGTTCCTCTTCGTCAGAACGTAACGCTCCTGCTCGATATATGTAACAACACTACTTCACATGTACCCGTACATAGTTTGCTCAGCCTACCCACATCTCACATGGCATTCTTCATCTCCCTCAACCTGGCCATGATCTTAACAGCGTCAGTCTCGCCCGTAGCGTTTTGTGCTTCGGGTCTATCGAGACGCATGAATACGTTCCATGTCTTCTCGTCGCCGATGGTCGATTTGCCTGTCGTGCATATGTCGGACTCTGCTTTCTTGAGCAGGCTGGGGATGGCGATGGCGGGACACGGCATTGGCATTCGACGCATTCTAGTCAGCATTGTTCACGGCACTGTAGCAGGTCAAGAATCTGGTTCATTGGTACATCTTTCATGACAGCTTCTCATGTTTTCGGTAAAGCACATGGGGAACAGGAAGCAACGCCAACACCTTCGGTCTGCTTCGCTACGCCCAGCCGAACCAACTCACCCTTTGAGAGCCTCGTTGTTAGGCTCGACAGTCAACCCGAACTTGGCACTGCCCTTGGTGTACTCGTGACCGTTGAAGACGAGCGTATCGTCCGGTAATGTGGAGAGCTTGGTGAGTGCGGCATGCATCTCCTCGGGCGTCCCTGCGAGCGGCGAAGGAAGGACAGAGATAGTCGAAGGCACTTCAGTGAGCTAAACTATCCGATACGATTTTGGGCCGGTTTCCCGGTGGGATCCAATTGGGGGCTGGCGTAGATGATTCCAGTACGTACCTTCGAAGAATCGTCCGCAACCAGCCAAGAAGAGCGTGTCACTATTTGTGCAAATCCCAGCGCATGGCCGGTATATGCAATCATCAGCGTAAACGCCCGCATTCCCGTGCACTGTCTATACCAGGGAGGCATAGTTGCCTGTTCATCCTCGCACGTACCCTGTGAACACACCCCGCTCGTTCGTCTTCTTGTCCTCGATGAAGAAGCAGATCGAGTCTTGGGTGTGACAAGGGGTGTGGTAGCATCTGAAAGTGTAAAGGGAACGGTTTGGGACACGAGTCAGCTCTGTTGCGATCAGATGGACATGTATACATATATATGTTGTACAGCCTCGATACCGTCCTGATGTTGAGCATGAGAGCTCGAAGTGGCATTTCGATTCGTTGCGTCTGAGCGTTAGGATGACAGCGTTAGGATGACATGGGTAGTCGGAGCTAGCTACTCACTTCACGTCGATGTCCTGCCCGATCTTGAACGTGTCACCTTCCTTGACGACGACATTCGTCCCGGGGCTCTGCTTGGATCCTCCATATGCTTTGAGTCCGGGGTGGAGGGAGAGCTGGGAGCATCACGAGTAGTCGACGATCAGCGAGATTTCAGTGGAGTAGAGTATCGCGCCTCGTCGCGCTCGCGCACCTCACCCATCCGCGCCGGATGAGATTGGCCCTCATCCCCTCTCCAACATCTGAGCGATTCGACGCGCCTTTACCATGCTGTGAAGGTCGCATTTTACGGTGCTACGCTTGATGCGCTGAAGTGGCATCAGGATCTGCGTCATCGGCTCTGCCATCCTCGTCATCTCATACGACTCCCCAGAACAAGGTTGAAGCGGCGCTGATATCATTCAACAATTGACACCCACGAATTTCTCGTTTCCGCCCGAATGATCCTGGTGATGATGCGTCGTGATCAACGTTGTCACGTCCACGCCTTCCTTCTTGGCAGCTTCGGATATCTTCTTGGCGTCGTACGGGTCCACAACGGCAGCTTGGTTCGAGGAGGAGTCTACGACTAGGTACATCCAGTTGTCGGACCGAGCTTGAAGGGGGATGACCTAACAATTAGGGACCGTAAGTGTGGTTAGCTGACTAGCTGCCTGCCTGCCTGCCTGAAGTAAAACAAGTTGGACATATCCAGAAGAGCGCCAGATCAACCCCACTACTCACTTTCATCTTGGATCTGGGAAAGCACGATCGCTTAGCTGTCAGCTTTCGTATCTTAACAGCCGCAAGCTTACTGAGGTCATAGACGTCACTCACGCCGTTGTGCTGGAGAACAGTCTTCTAGAGATAGTCGGAAGGGTTCTTGGTAGTCTGAGCAAGGGTGACATGGGATATCGATCGCGACTCAGAGTGCGCCCACCGTGATAATCGAGGTGATATTAATCGGTGCAACAACACCTTCACGCCCAACCAACCGAGTGGCCGGGATTGCATTATTGCATTCCTCGTCCCCGGCCCCAGCCCCAGCCCCAGCATCGAAGGCTTCGACGTCACTTTGCTGCTTAGCTTGTCATCGACCTCCACCTTAATATTAACCGCTCGGCGATGGCCGGTAATGCTAGGGAATCTGCTTCCGTCTTCGAAAGTCAATCAGCATGAATGGTCACCAAGAAAGATAAGACTGTGTTTTTGGGCACGAATGGACTAAGAGCAGGTATAACCATTGAAAACTTGTGGGATCCCACCAATAATATCATGTCTGCGGGATCAAGGACAACAGAGGACCAAAGAAATACCACAACGATCATGTTCTTGTCGCGTCTCCGCCATATCCTGACGACGATCAAAAACGCTAGGATCGCCGACAATCTTCACATCGCTCGGACCGCCCTTCATGTTTCAGCAGACAAACTAGATCATACATATCCAACATCAGCCTCTGGCTCAATAGAAGATTTTCGACCAAGATCATGTCAGGTCGACTGCAGTCTATCATCTATTAGTCATAACAGCTATCTTTTGTTCTTTTGATCCTGACACACTGAAAGAACAAGGTATCATCGAGCAAAGCATAATCCGACATTCACCAACAGAGACACGCGCGCACAATGGGACCTTCAGCTATCGCCCTTAGAATCCCGAGACACAATAGACTAAGAAGGGGTAGACCCCTTTGTTCTCGCCTCGTGTTGGCATCGAGGCGAACACGACAAA
Source organism: Kwoniella heveanensis BCC8398 (assembly GCA_000507405.3). Classification (NCBI taxonomy): domain Eukaryota; kingdom Fungi; phylum Basidiomycota; class Tremellomycetes; order Tremellales; family Cryptococcaceae; genus Kwoniella; species Kwoniella heveanensis. The sequence goes on from KI669505.1 coordinate 201,616, forward strand.
AAGTCGTGTTTTTGACACACACCACAACACCGTCACCATCACATACCGCCATCACCATGGACAAGGAGTCGACCTGCCCTGATCGCCTGGTCTCATGGCAAAACTTATAGCTTGATCCGCTAATGTTAGAGACGCAGGGGTAGGACGGTTCTTATTGTTCTTATCGTACGTGGTGGCAGCTTTTGACTCCCATTTACGAATTCCCCCACTCTCCATGCGACAACGTCAACGGACTAATTTCGTCGACAATAGCGTGATCCGAATAGACACCCTCTTCTACACTCTTTGCTGAGAAGCGCTGAATGACAAAAATGATCATGAAAGAAACTTACAACGCTTTCCGGACCGAAGGGCGCCCTCCCCCATTTGACTAAGGAGGATGGGGCGTGGGCTGGGATGATGAATCACCTTCCTCTTTGACCTCGACAATAAGGCGACGCGAACCAGGCGAGTCTTCACACTACACTAACGCGTTCAGAATTCCTATTGTCTCCTTCTCGACAACCATGATTCGGGCAAGTCTGGAATCTCGATCGGATAGATCATTGCGGTATCGCCTCACAACACGCGCTTGAGACGACGATCAATCAGTGCTCGTACTGAAATCACGACGCCTACTTCACACACAACACGACTCAGCAGAGCACAGCAGCCTTGGCCAAGGGTCGCTGGCCTTTACCCTATCCTGAGTCCTGTGTAAGATGGCCTCTCGTGTCCTGAGCTATATGCAACAACAACCTCGAAACAAGAAGACAAGACGTCACTTTGATCCTCTACCAGGACTAGATTGTGTGTTTACGACAAGCTAAGCTGATCGAGAGAGATTGATCGTCCTGATCTGACCTGATCCCCCTCCCATCAGTCTCCTTGGCCCTCGTGATGGACTGTTGGTTCTTTGTCCGTTGTGATGACTCCTGACGACCCCTCAACTTTCGCTTCTTACGGATCAAATAGCCGACGACAAAATTCGGCTAGTCTGGCAACTGCGGCCGGCGATGAGTTTGGCTGCGTCAGCTCGAGCAGTAGCTATACAGAACAACAACTTCGCCAAAATCAAAGTCGAGTCGAATCATCTCAATGGATCGAACCATTTCCTTGGGGCGTCAACGGTAAAACAAGGGAATCGTTTTATCCTCCAGATCTCAATGAGCCTGATTGTGATTTTCGCTTCTCTTTTTCGGGCTAAACAGAATCCTCAAGTGCCCTGACGGATCATTGTGCGGCAGTGGTTCAAAGATGCTATACAATGCAGCTTGCAATACCCGCCGTGCTGGACCTGATTGACTGGCTTGATGGTAGGAACCTAACTGACCAATCCTGTCAACTCGAAACACGACCTAGCTCAAACCCTCAAAAAACGAACACTGCCGCTCGGGCCATACAATGCAGCGAGAGCGTAGGCAGTCGATCTGAAAGACACAAAAAGACCTCTTCAACCTTTGCCGCCCTCCCCCTTTTCATTTCCCTTCTCCTTCTCTCCCCAGTGTCATCGTTATCGTTATTGTCAGCCCACCATAACCACCACCACCACCACCACCACCACCACCACCAGCAGCTGCTATCCCTTCAGATCGGTTTCTCTTTGTCTGCAGACAATATACGCATATCTCGTTCTCACATACCCTTAGCATTGTCCACCTTTCATTTGCCACCATCTGTCTCGCTTTGGCTGTTTCACTGTTCCGTCTCAGTCCATACAGTAATTCCGTTTGAGCTATCTCATCTCAGCTTTCGGTCTCGTTTGTAGTGTGCTCGTCTGTTCTTCCCTTATCATCGATCGGTGTCGGCATCAGTTTCGGTTCTTCGTTTGACTGTTCGATACGCTACGATCAATAATCACATCACACGCCACTCATCCCACATCCGCAAACCCCTGACTTTTAACAATAACGACCACTCGGCTTTCTGATACGACCTACAGTAGCATACTGTAATCACGATCAAATCCGACTTCGCCAGCTGATCAAATCGATAGCTCACTGAAGATCATTCGCGTCACGTCGCAATCAGTATAAACCACCATCCTATTCTGATCCTATCCCATCATTCCATCGCCGTCCATCAGATCATCCATCACAGTGAGTCGGCATTAGCCTTCATCCTTAGCACACTGCCTATCCATCAAATTTTCTGCTTTCGTTTTCACGCTTGTCCCTGATCGTCCCATCATCCCCAAAGTAAATCGTCATCATACACTGTGCACCTCTATCTCTAAGCTTCTTCCGCTTTGATAGCCGTTTCTCAATCCGTCAACCCACCTTTAACTACCTAGGAATCCATGTACTAATGAAAGGTGTTTCTGATCTCTTTTGAACACGCAACAGTCACTCGTACCCCATGTCATCTTGTGTAATGAGCAGTACCTTGCAAGTCACCGCTACATCAACATCGACCTCGACATCAACTCCGGAACACAAGCCCTTCATCGAGTTTCAGGACACCACCTTTGACTCCAACCTATCTGACGATATCTTCGACTCCTCCTTCTCTTGTGGGTCGCATCATAACTCGCTCATCTTTCTCGTTATCTAAACTATTGCTGATGTCTATGGACCGTTATGACCACAGTCATGAACCCTGATTCTTCCAACATGGAGTACTACATCGCCAGCCCAGATGGTAGAAGGTCCCCTGCTCCGGACCATTCGGAAGCACCTCATGATGCTGAAGACCACACTCGAAGCCGTGACGAACGTGTGGGAGGAGCCGAAGGTGAGGATCTACCTGCCGCTTTATTGCCCAACTCGAGCTGCTGGCTAATCAGGTGTACTGTGACATGTTATCAGTCAACCCCGATAACAGTAATCATTTCTCACTATCACCCCTTACCATGCAAGACCCCCACATCATCTTCGGTCAGGGCCATCCTTCCGTCGAAGCATCACCGATGCCATACTCCTCATACCCGCCATATGCCTTGACCTACGACCACATGCACACAACAAGCAATAACGGAGTGCACGCGTCGCCTGCTCATTCGTCCTTTTTCCACCCATACCGATCCAGCGGTAAGTGCTGTCTCTCTTCTACTCGACAGGTTCATGGCAACGAGTGACTGACTAGCTGTCTTTTCGGAAGCTACCGGCGACTTCGCTAGAAATCCAAGATCCCCTCCTCGATCACCCGCGCTCTCCTCATCCCCTCACGGATCTGTCAACTCCAATCGACTCTCCTTTGGCGCTTACACCTCAGTCAGCCCATCTCTCGTCAGCCCTCACAGTGTCACTGGCGGTCAATTGTCCGACACGAGTCCTAGCCACCCTTACATGTATCAGCTTCCACTGAATTACGGCACTCCATTGACAAGCATGAGTAACCTTTCAAATGTCAGCCCATCTGGACCGGGCTTGTCAATGGTCGCCGGTTTCCCTTGCCCTACTCAGCCTCAATCCCAACAAGAAAGTCCATTCGCCAAGGGAAGGGCGCCTGCTCTCCCTAAGCCTTCAAGGGCTAACACACGCAAGGTGAAGCAGGAAGAAGACGAGGACAGTGATATCGAGGAGGACAATATTGACCACAGTCGAGGAGGTGGCTTAGGTCTGTCGGCTGCAACAAAGTAAGCTGCCTCGAGCTGTTCGGATTACACCTTCATCTTTTGGGCCCGCTGACTATCTTACTGCACCTGCAGCGACAAGGAGGAGCGAGTGCCTGTGTTGTCCAAGAGAGAAGATGTACGCAAAGCGCGTATCGAGAGCGAGCAGGTAAGCTCGTCGGCGGTGCGCGAAGCTCTTGCTGTGTGCGAGATGGATCGATTGTGACCACCAGCTAATATATTCCGACATATCGTATATAGCGTCGACGTGACGAGCTGCGTGAGGGTTTCCGAAGGCTCAAAGATGCCTTACCAGTCACCAACCAACGTTCTTCTAAAGTCAGCTTACTGGACAGAGGTACGTCAATTGGTATTGTCGCGTGGAATGATGCCACACTGATGGACTTCGAATTCAGCTGTCGCTCACATTCAATCAATCGAGGCAGCCAATCGATACCTTCTTGCTGAGCTTGAGAAGTCCAATACCGAGTGCACCAAGCTTCGAGAGTAAGCCGTCTACATGACCTGTGCGAGGAGGAGGTAGACCTGGTGGCTAATCCTCATCTGCACAGGATCGTTCACAGCGAGATGGTCCTCAGACAAAGAACAGCTTCCAACAGTCCTGGCTCTCAGGGCGCTCGCCCCCAATGATCGTCCGCAGCTTCTGAATCGATACCGCGCATATCACCCCCCTCTTCATCTCGAGTTTCTGATCCTTGTTACATTGGATGACCATGTGAATCACTCGTAAGTCCACCCGCAAATTCAAACAGGCACACCTACTGACATTGTATACGCGTTGACGACAAGCAGTTTATCTTTCCTACCTGTCAATATCTCTCTGAACAAGGCTGTTTGGGCCCCTACTCTGTCTTGAGATCCTGGCCATCTCTCGAAAGATCTCACCAACCCTTCCTCTCGCGCCTCTGCTGTATCCATCCTCTTGCTCAACCTCATCACATCTGAGGTAATATCTGGCACACTGTACTGTACATATCGTGAGTTCAACGTCATGGAGTTGTACACGATGCGCAGCAGTAGCTCATCATGGTCATCCCGTCACGCAGGACGCTTTACGACTGAAGTCTAAAACGACTGCTACGACTCTAACGAGTGTCATGAATGATACGTCATCACGACTACGATCAATGATTGTCTTTCCCGATTTCATCTCCTCTGGCTTCTATCTTGAGCGCTTTTCAACTTTCTCTCAATCTCGATCGGTATTAGTTCTGTCCGTTCTCGTTTCGCTCTCGCTTCCAACACCATTCCGACACAATACACAAACACCGACTTGCATAACTCCGCCACTCGCCTGTGCATATCCTGGCATGTAGTTATTTGAGCCAGGCCGACCCCTCACGTCTATTTCCGATGCTCGTGCGCTTTGTACTTCCTCGGCTATCTCGGAACCCACGAGTGTCACCCACGTGCGAATGTGTCTATATCTTCACCCTGACTTCCCTCGATAAGGTATGAGTCCTCGATCAACCAGCTGTATGTTCACCTTTTACGAGATAGCGTCCTTCCTCCGGCAGGAGTACGTTGCTTCCTTTCATGCCTCCACGAGGCCAGGGATGGATCTCTGTGAAAACGAATATCATCTGCCAGCACCGGCTGGACGGATGCGAATGTCGAATGATCTTATTCGAGGTAGCCTCGATGGTTGCTTGCCTTGCTACTGGCATAGCTTGGTCATGGACCCGAGTACGATCATCACATCGCGATCAGTATATCGGTCGAAACTTGTTTGTCGAATCTCTGTTCGTAATCAACCTGCCAACACCACTCTCGCTTGTCTCACTCTAGTCCCGAGCTCCGCAGTTCTTTTTTCCTTCTCTACTGGTTCCTCTTCCTTCCGTCTCGCCCGATGTAGTTCCGCTGTCTCATCCATCATCTCTGCCTTCTATATCTTGTCTCTCTGCTTCTCCCTGATCTGACTGCTTGATCTGGTCTTTCTGAATCCGTTCCGCTGTCCTGCTTCTGTTTCTGATTCGATATTTGCGTCATCACCCTCTTCATCATGTTGATACATCACATTCTTTCGCATAGGCCTACCTACTCACTCATCCAATGAATCTCGTCCTTTGACTTTCCGACTTTCTTGTTCTGGACTCTCTCCTTGTAGATAACATGTCACCATTCAGTGTTGTTGGGCTACATCCCGTTCGAGTTGTGCAATCCCTCGCTCCGCCCATTCTAAACCTTTACTTGCGCTACCGATGCGTTTTCCAGCCATGATCTTCATTTCGCCGACCCGTAGTCTGGACGACTGTCTCTGTCCCTCGATGGGACGATGGACCGGTCTGTCGACTCTCCCGCATCACTTCATCGAGCCCTGACGGAGCTGGCCAATGGATAGATACGAGATACAATCCATGCTGTATAAACATCGGTAGTCTTGTAGACTTTCATCGCCTCCGACTTTCCGCATCGCAAGTCCGACAAAACTCGAGGGTGTATGGACCGACGTACGGTATACTGTATTTCGTCGTCTCGGATCTCGAGCCGGCTCAGGTCTCAAGTGATGCTTGATATTCTGCGAATCACCCGAAGGCGGATCGGTAGCTTGAAGTTGCTTCCTCTTTCATCCGGCATGAGCAACAAGAGGATGGACCGATCTGCTTTCGCCCTTTCCCCGCATCTTCCCGATCTATCTTCTCCGCCATCACTTACAACTCACACCAAATTCCACGACCAAACTTCACTTGATCGGTAGCGCCGGCGTTGCTTCTTCCCCACGGGGCAGATGGACCGATCGATGATGGGTGCCATTCTAGTGTTGATACAATAGTATGTGACCGACGGGCAGCCTTGGTCTTGGGGTTGCCGACGATGTCTTGTAGCGGTACTCGTTAGACGTGTGCATAGCAGTGCAGAACACTGCTCATCGCATCTACTACTGCCTACTGTGTGAAGAAGAGGAACGCCTCGGCATTTCGTCCTGCGTCTGCAGGGGAAGTACAATCTTCTCTAGATCGTACAGTACCGTGCTGTATATACACGTTTTCCGTCCTCTATGTATGGCTGGCCTCTGCACGAATCGAGTCATGTACTGTACGGCCAGTTGATGAAGGAACGGCCTTGCACTCGCAAAGGTTTCCGTGTAAAGTATCGACTGATACATGAGATACGGTACGAATGAATGATAGGGTACGATATGATTTGATATGATCTATCGTGGCATGAAACTACAGCTGTATATCGCCTTCGCTTTTGCTTCATGACGAACACGCTTGACGAATCGCATGACAGGTACAGTGGTTTGTCAGTGGTCAATTATCAATTGACAGCCCCATGAGCTTTGCCAGTTGTGCGTGTACTGTTTGGCGCCGAGGCGCAGAGTGGATCGAGTGCCCGGACGATCACTTCACTGATTCTGTGAGCTGATCGGCGTGGTAAGATCGAGTTCCGAGCTGACATCTCACTCACCCTGAGAAGAACGATTCCTTTGATGCATAATCGCGGACATGAACTGAACTAGACCTAGATTTAGGGGTAAATATTACATACAGCGACGAGCGAGTTGGTTTGATAATAAGGTCATTTACTTCACTTTAGCTTTCAAGGACGATAGACAAGGCCGGAACACGTGACGAGTCTGAGGAAGAGACAAAATAACCGGACGTCGAGCTGAGGATACTTTAAGTAAGGAGTGTGGAGCGACCTGACCGCTGACCGCGAAGAAGACAGGTGAACGATGAGGTGATATGTCAACCGTCTTACCCAACCTCAAGCTCCGGGTGGATACAGCTGTTTCCTGTCCATTCCTTTCCGTTCCTTGCGTATTCAGGTCTAGCTAGATCTAATTTCCGCCACCGGGCTTCTTCATCTGCGACAGAACTGTTGATCAGCACCAATATTGTTTCTGTCTCTCTATGGTGTCAAATGTGAATGATAAGGAGCAGGGAGGTTGTGTTATGTGTTACATCCCTGGCGTGGCGGAGCCTTTCACCCGCCAGGGACAGGGTGTGCAGTGGAGTGAAGAGGGGAGTGGAGGAGATAGGTATCGCCTATACATTGTTCAGAGTTGGCGGAAGAGAAGAGAGACACTCACAAAGTCTACAAAGAGGTCGAGGCAGACCATGTCTTCATCGTCGGAGGTGTAACCTCGGACTTGGACGGAGAACTTGGCTAGAGGGGTGATGGTGAGATCAAAGATGTTCATCAGCCTCGCTGTAAGTACGGTCTCCCAACTCGATGGTTTCTGTCATGTCCTAGGAAAATTTGACATGTTCCTAGGAGCGGCCAGGGTTGGTTCGTATCGCGCTGTGACACAATACTCGTACTCACCCTTCGGTATCTCCTTGGGGAGCTCAACGGTCTGCTTGACAGAGTATGGGCCGGGCTTGACGGGGCACTGGACGGTAGCATTTGCGTTTTCGCTACATGTGCGTGTTGGACCAGATCGGAGTTTACAGTGTCAGCTGGACAGGCCCGATGAGGAGGTACAAAAGAAACGATAAAGTGGTAGATCGTAGTGTGCGCTATTGACCACGGCCAGCTGACGACATAGTGCCTCAGGTAAACGACCAAGATGGACAAGTAGGATGAGATAGGGTTCATGGCAACGAGTATGAAAGATGGGTGAATAGAAGGCCCACACTCACGCCTCCTCGCATACATCAAACTGCTTATGCAGAAGCTTGATCAAACCGAGCTTGACGGTGACGTCGGCATACGCGCCATCCTGCGAGATGATAATATATAGCATGCATTATTACTTGTCAGCGTTCTGACCTTGACCTTACAGCGTGAGAGGAAATGGTACACGGCAATGACGAATGTAGGACTGGGACGGCGAACTCACATCAATCGTCTTGATTACATCGGCTTCGACGGAAACTGTCAAGTTCTTTCCTGGTACAGGAGGATCGGGGGAGACGGAGATGGACTTGAGTTGGCTGTCAAGTGCAGTGGAGAGCGGCAATGAAGGAAACGATGATAAGTAATCAGCTGAATAGTCATAGACCAAAGGTCGGCGCTACAAGAGGCAGATGATACGATGGTGATGGCCTCATTCGATGCGAAGGTGTACTCACACAGCGTCGGTAGCGAGACCTGCGAATTATTCAACCACATTCGCATGTTGTCGAGGTACATTGAGTACGCCATGGCGGATGAGACCAACCGTCCATCGAGTGGTTATTGCCGGTCGGTCGGTCGTACGAGCAAGCACGTGTGATAGCGGACAAAGGGATAAAAAGGCGGTTCAAGCGATATGGAAATCGTCAGTTGCCACCCTTCGGCACCTTAGCTGACACTAGGGGCAACAGTAAGTGAGGATGCTCGATCCCTACTCACCGCAATCGACATAGCTCCACGAGTCAAAGATCCTCACTTCCCCATCTTTAGCAGCTGCAGCTTGAGCATTGCCACCCGAGACGAGATCACCTGCCCAGGAGAACGCCTCGCCCGCCAATGAGGCTGAGGCGGTACTGGCCAATAAGGGAATAGCGGCGAGAGCGAGGGGAGAGAACTTCATGGCGAGAGGAGATATACGGTTGAGTCTGACTGAATAGAGCAAGCAAGATCAACCTTCAAATTGATAGCTATAGATGTAACGATCTACAGAGGGGAGATAGGATGTGACGGGGGGGTGGACAAGCGCTGGGCTGATATGACGAATCGACCAGTAGTTACCAGATTAGGTACAGGGTCTGAGACTAAATCCTGAATGGGCTCCACTTACGTAATAGAAGCAAGGATGATGCGGGGACTTCTGGCGGTGGAGGCAAAACACGAAACGCTCGGACATACCGTCACCGTCACCGTCGTACCATGTCTAGTTTGTCTTTGGCAGGTAATGCCTGCAAACAAGTCGCATCGTGGCTACTAATCTTAGACTCCTCTCCAACCTTACCTATGCCATCTCGTCTGGAATAGCTGGACCCCCGAATTCCTGTTGCCGATTCGGAACGCCCCCTTTTGTCAGAGAGAGCTCTCGCTGCCAGAGCATCACCCGAGGAACCGATCATGACGAGCCAGTTCCAGGTACCCACCACAAATCTAACGGCTTGGAGGCTGAAAATAGGAGAAGACTCGCACGGGCAGCATAAATGGGTGTACCTGCATGACGAGAAGCAGAGGGAGGAATGGCCTCAGAACAACACTGAGAAATATTGGCTTGGGTTGGAAGTAGTGAGTTGGCTGCTTCTACCTGATAAACCTGCCTAGTGCATGCTCTTCTGTTGCTTAGCCTTCTAGGAAGACTCTAATGTATCTTGATTCGTTCGCGCAGGACGTACCTGAGCTGCCTAAAGCGAAGACGCCGTACGAAGCTGCCAAGAATGGGTTGAAATTCTACCGAGAGCTGCAGAGTGATGATGGCCACTTCGCAACGGAGTACGGTGGTAAGTAATCTTGCTTCCAGTTCTACCCGATCGTCTGCAAAAGTGTTGTCCACACTTGTTAAGCTACTCGGAACGGACCTGGGCAAGCACAGAATTGCTTGATATCACTCCACGCTGGAAATTCATACAGCTGACACAGGTTTTGTAACTCATCGTAAACGCTCTTCGTATCGCAGGGCCACTCTTCCTGATTCCCGGCCTGGTGATCGGTCTGCACGTATGCGGTAGACAACTCACCCCTGAACAGTCGAAAGAGATGATCAGATATCTGCTCAACAAGCGTCGAAAAGAGGGAGGATGGGGATTGTGAGTGAACGTTGCATCCCGACATCACCCGTCGGCTCGATTATCAGCTTGTGGCCTGTCTCATAGCTCGATGTGCTGACAAGGCTAACCATGCGGAATTAGGCATACTGCAGCTCCTCCGACCGTATATGGAACTGTCATGAACTACGTCGCTCTTCGTATATTGGGTATGGGACCCGACGAGGGACCTATGACTGAGATCAGAGCATTGATACATGAGATGGGTATGTCGGGCCCTTCATATCTTCATCATTCGTATATCAGCATGGACAATCCGATCCGCCTCTTTGGGCTGACCGTTTGGACCATCGCGCAGGCGGAGCCACGTCAATACCCAGTTGGGGAAAAGTATGGCTCAGTATCCTGGGTGTATATGACTGGGACGGTGTCGGTTCCGTGCCGCCTGAGTTGTGGTGAGCGGGGTCTTCGAACACAAGACTTTGTAGTAATGCAGCTCACTCAGATTCTTGCAGGCTTCTGCCAGACTGGGCTCCATTTGCTCCTTGGAGATGGGTGAGCTATAATGCTCCTTTCCGATGACAGCAGTCCCGCTGATGTTTGATCCATGAGTATAGTGGATTCATGTCAGGAATGTCTGTAAGTACCAATGTTACCCCTTACTTCTCCTCCTGGTCCGCATACTGATGCACGAGCAACTAGTCACGCCTATGAGCTACCTGTACGGTACGAGGTTCGTCGGGCCATACACACCATTGATCTTCGCGCTGCGACAAGTAAGTCTGCTGACAGCCGCGGTCTATTGAACGACCGCCTTGCGAGCTGACTTCAATATGTAGGAACTCTACGTCGAGCCGTACGAATCAATAAAGTGGTCCGCCCAACGGACTAACGTCAATCCTATAGACGTGTACTCGCCGCATCATCCCGTCTTGGATACCTTGCACGGCTTGTTAGCGTACTACGAAGCTTGTCCCTCCATTCCTTGCTTCTCGTCGGCGCTGCCACTTCGAAAAGCAGCTCTGCGAAGAGTGTACCAGATCGTGACATACGAAGATGAGAACACGGGCTATCAGACTATCGGGCCGGTCAGCAAGGCTTTCAACATGGTCGTACGGTTCGCCAAGGAAGGACCTGAATCCGACGCGTTCAAGGCACACTTGTCTCGGATTGACGATTTCTTATGGCTGAGTAAAGACGGCTTGATGATGACAGGAACGAACGGTAGTCAGCTGTGGGATTTAGCTTTTATGGCGCAAGCTGCTGTGGAAACTGGTCTGGCTTACGAAGACGAGAACAAGGAAAGCGTAAAAGGCATGTTGAGATGGTTGGATGAGGCACAGATGAGGGAGAACCCTAAGCACTATATCGCGGGATACAGGCATAGGACCAAGGGCGCTTGGGGTTTCTCAACGAAGGAGCAGAACTATACAGTCAGTTCGCGGCCTCCCTAATTATCAAGTGACTAAGATCGACGCTAATATGCCTTCGGTTCCGTAGGTCAGCGACTGCGCTGCTGAAGGGCTCAAAGCTGCCATGACCATCCAGTCGCTTCCCTACGTCACCAAAACTATTGGTTTAGATAGGATGAGAGACACGGTCGACACGCTGCTGTCTATGCAGAACCCATCCGGTGGTTTCGCAAGCTACGAGCTGCAGAGAGGAAGCACGAAGATGGAGTGGCTGAATGCAGCGGAGGTATTCGGTGAGTCGGCGCCTTGTATCGGGATGCGGCTATCAGAGTTGACAAAGTTTGCAGGTAACATCATGGTTGATTATGAGTATCCCGAGTGAGTTCTCAGTACAGCTTCAGGGGCAAACATGGCGCCAACAAACGCTATTGAAGGAGCGACTTACCATAACTGTCTGGGTTGACCAGATGCACCACCTCTGTACTGTCCGCGCTGAAATATTTTAGCAAGCTGGACCCATCGTATCGACCCGATGAGATTGAGTGAGTACATGGGATCATGTCTATGGTCGGTAAGTAAAACTGACTGTCATGAATCCCTTACTCTAGGAACACCGTCGACAGGGCTATCAAGTGGATTCACAGTGTTCAGCGACCCGATGGGTCGTGGTACGGCTCATGGTGAGTTCAACAGCAGACGTGATCGGCGGAGATATGGCCAGTTCCTGACCCCTCAAACTCGATTCATAGGGGTATCTGTTTCACGTACGCTACGATGTTCGCGCTGGAATCCCTGTCCATCGCCGGAGAGACCTGCGGCAACTCCGAAAGGGTCAGAAGAGCGTGCCAGTTCCTGGTCAAGCATCAGATGGAGGACGGCGGATGGGGTGAGACGTATATGGTGCGCTACCTTTGACTTCAGCCTGATGCCGCGGACATCTGTCACTGAGCTAATCTGCTTTCTTTCTATGCTCAGTCTTGCGTCAACATGGAGTACGCCCAACATGAGCACTCCCAAGTGGTACAAACAGCTTGGGTCGTCCTATCGCTCATCTACGCTCAGTATGACGACAAGAGTGTCATCGAGCGAGCAGTCAAATTAATCATGGACCGTCAGAGACCTGACGGGCGGTGGGAGCAGGAAGATACGGAGGGCGTGTTCAACAAGAATTGCGCGATTGACTATCCGGGTGAGTAAACTCATATCTAGCTCCTTGTTTACCATCTCCAAGCTAACAAAAGAGGTGTTTGACCGGACTTCTCCCGCAGCATTCAAGTTCATCTTCTGTATCTGGGCATTGGGACGAGCGGACAAGTATCTTCGCGGGGAGAGCGCAGCCCATTGAGCTCGAGCATGGATAGCAGTGAGCTCGCATCATGCCGAAAAGCGTGCATAGGAGGATCATCGCATAGGATCATGTCAACGTCCCATCCATGTCCGCATAGCATACGTAGCATAGCATGTGCATCTATGGTAATTCGATCCCTGGGCCGACCTCAGGTGTGCGAGTGTAGACTTGTCAGCTGATGCTATATACAATGGATAGACGACGGTGTGCGTAGGTGTGTAGGTGTGTAGGCATGAACAGGCGAGGATATAGAGAGACCGACCGCGTACAGCCAAGACAAGATGTTGCGCCGTACGTACGAAGACAACAGTGGACAAAGTCCCATTCACGGGTCCAGGTTCAGGTTCAGGTTCAGGTTCAGGCACGTTGAAACTGGCTTAAGGTATGACCCGACGACGCCCGATTATTAGCGAGCAGTTAGGAATTTGGTTTTGGTTTTTGCACGAGAGGCGGACATTAGAAATTTTGTTTTTGTTTTTGTTTTTGGCTTGTTGACATTTTGAATTTCTAACAAGTTATTAGGAAATCGCCATCAAAGCGATTAACCGGGGCATACCTGCATATCCTAATGAGCCTAATAAGGCTTTTTTCCCCCTGAGCCCATGCCAAAAATCATTCGCACTCTCGTTCGCTCGAAAAAAATAAAATAAATTAGTACGAATGCATTTTGTATGGTACTCGTACGGTGTGGTATGGCTGTGGTTGTAGTTAGTTGTATGGCCTGTCTGAACCCTCACCCTCATTCCAGGTAACTTGGCCAATTGGTCTTTGAGAAAGAAAGAAGCTTAGCTTGTCTTTGTTCACACCTCTCTGTCCAACCTTAGTCCTCGCTTCTTCCCATCATCATCTTCCCTCTCAAAAACCAACGCACCAAAAGCCGTATCGTATCATTTCGGCTTGCTTTGATCTTTTGACATTTCCTTGATAAGAAACACACACTCTCAGAGCTGCGAGTTGTTTGAACAAAGTATCACAACGAAAAGCAAGAAAGAGAACGAACTGTTAAAACGGCACAAAAAAAAAAACGTCAAAAAGACTCTCAACGACTTCATTCTACTTGGCCAAGAAACAAGCGGGAGGATAGCAATCACGCAAGGCAAAATCTCGTCGCAAACGCGCAGCTGTGCGAGTCACTGAGCCATTCATCAAGCTACGTTTTTTGAGAAGCCACGGAAAGAAAAAAAAAACGACATCTGTCGATAACAGCACTATCCCTCGTCTCGGCGAAGCAAGTCCAGCAGTTAACGTTCGAAAAGGTACAGTTACTGTACTCCAGAAGTCAAGCGAATATGGCTATTGAGCCCGTCTCTGCTGCTGCCGGAGGTCAGGAGGCCGCCGCATCTCAGACCCAAATCCAGCAGATCAAGGCCGACCAACAGCAACAACAACAACAAGCTCAGAACGGCCAACAATCTTCGACCGAAAATGAACCCGAACAGGGCAACGGTTCCGCTGCCGCTGCCGCTGCCGCTGCCGCTGCTGTTGATGGATTGGATGGTCAGATGAACGGGATGACCCTTGGACAGAGTGAGATTGAGCTGCATGTCGCTTGTGCCGAGGGAAAGCTGGACGACGTTCGAGCAATCCTCAGTAGAGGTCTTGAGGGTTTGGAATCACTCGGTAAGTCGTTTTGCTCACTCCTTTGGCCTTCTCTTCTCCCTTTGCGTCGACTCTGCGTGCGCTCGACCGCTCGGCCGCCGTGCATGGAAAAAGGGGTCACTTTAAAAGTCGGATTGGGAGGAAGAAGTAAGATCAGATCAAAAACAAACAGCTGACGTATCAATCTCACAACGACAATAGATGTCAACACTGGATGTACTCCTATCGTTCTCGCTATTCGAGGCAACCACCACGACGTGGTCCGAGAGCTGCTATCAGCGGGCGCCATCATACCTCCACCCGGACTGACCAACGACCCGCTGATGTTCTCCATCCTTTACCCTCAACCGATGTACGGCATGCCCCCGCAGTTCATGGGCATGCCTCCTCAGGACTTCTACGCACCCCAGCCGCCTTTCTACCCCGGTCAACCGGACGGCCGATTCATGCCTCCTCCCCCAGCTGGACCCGCGGGACCAAGGAAGGATGCAGGCGCTCTCGCTTCGCCCAACGGTAATCACAACAACTTGCCTCCAGCCGAAGTTTCCAAGACGATCCCTTGTCGAAATTTCCCCAACTGTAAATACGGAGCTTCGTGCGTCTTCTTCCACCCGGGAGGACCTCGACAATTCTTCCCTGCTGGTCCAGCGGGAGGTCCCAACGGTTCTTTCGTCCCTCAAGGTTACGAGGGTGGTTACTCTGGTCCTTACCCCCCTCCAGGGCCTTACTTTGTCCCTCAGAACGGTCAATACCCCAACCCTGCTTTCGCGCCCGAACAGACTCCGACTCAAGCTTCGTTAAACCCTGCATCCGAGATACCCGAACAGCAGCAACAACAATTGCAGCATGATCAGACCCAGACTCAAACAGCTCCCGTACCTGTCCCGGCACCGTCTCAACATGTTCCCTCAGCCATTGCACCAGTGTTCGTTCCCGGTTTCCAAGCCATCCCCGGTCCCGCCGATAGCATGACTTCCCCTCCTCCTCCTTCTCAATTCGGTCTCTCGCCCATGTCACCTTCGATGCTCGGTACTTCCCTCCCCTCTATTCCGCCCGCCGAGGCTTTCTTCGCCGCTGCCTCCCCACCCAACGGCTTCATCCCTCCTCCCCCCCCTGCTGGCGCCGCTGCTGGCTTGAACGGTGCCCCCCATGCGCACCCTCGACGACAAAGCCACGGCCAGAACTTTGGTCAACAGCAGTTCGGTGCGCCCGGCAAGCCCTTCGGTCACGGTAAGAAGCCCAGCTTCTCGGGTGGTCCCAAGCCTTGGATGGGTCGACAGGCCGCTCAGAACGGATCTGCCAAACTAGGAGGATGGAAAGACGGAAACCCTCCTCCGTGCGCCTTTTACGCTCAAGGAAACTGCAGGAATGGAGAATTCTGCAAGTTCCCTCACATTGATGCGGAAGGCAATGACTGTGAGTATAATCATACCATATCCCTTTCGTGCCAAAATCTTGTCAATTTCGTCCGAGACATACCTCGTTAGTCGGAAATATATATACTGAATGGGTTTGTTTCACTTGATACCGTTCGTATAGGCCGAAACCCTGATGTCATCCGAGGTGTCATTCCTCCTGTTTCCTCGATCGCCCGTCAATCCCGAAACATGCGAATGATGAACGGCGGATTCGCTCCTTTTGACCCCTCCTTCAGGCAACAACAGCACCAGCAGCAGATGCAGTTCTTGCAACACCAGCGAATGGCCGCCGCTCAGGCTCAACAGGCCGTCCCTGCCAATAACGCTGCCACCGCTCCGACCGCTACCGCTACTGAGGGTGAGACTTCTACCCCTGCCGTTGCCGAGAATGCTGCTGCCTCTGCGGCTGCTGTGGCTGCCACCGACGCTGAAGCCGCCCCGGCCAAGACCGAAGAGGCCGCCGTTGAAGCTCCTGCTGCTGCCGAGACCCAGACCGAGAAGGAAACCACTCCTGCGACTGCCGCCCAGCCTGCACCTGCTGCCCTTCCCGCCAAACCCATCGCTGCTTCCGTGCCTAACATCATCCGATCAGCTTCTCAGCCCGGTGTTCAGCGGGTCCACGCCAATGGCGCAAACTCGCGATCTCACTCGCCTGCTCCCTCGAACGTCTCGTTCCACGGCAATGGCCACCCTAGACGAGCCGGAGCCCGAGTCCCCCACATGAACGGAAACATCCCCAACCGGGCTGCTTCCGCCGGTGGCGGTGCTGGACCCGAAAAGAAGGCTCTTGCCGCCGCTTCTCAGCGAGTGCCCCGAGCCGACGAATTCCCTGTTCTTGGGACACCTACCGGCGAGAAGAAGGAGCCTCAGTGGAACGTCGGCAAGACCGCCGCCCAGGTCCTCTCGGCCCCTGCTCCTCCTAAGCCCGAGGTCAAGGTGACCGCTGCTGAGGAGGATAGCTCGAGCGACAAGAGCGACAAGGCGGTGAGTGAGAGTGTTCCCACTGCAAAACCTCACAGTGATTGGTTTGCGTCATCGATGTTGTCGGATCGAGCTGACCTGGTTCCTCCTTGTTTGTACAGAGCGTCACCATGGACTCTGACTCCGAATCTGATGCAGTGATCATCTCGACCAAGCCGTCTTCCACCGCCGTGTCCGGTACCGCCACCCCCGCTGTCCCCGCTGCTTCTTCGGAGCCTAAGAGAGCCCCTATCAGCTTTGCGTCAGCTGTTAGCGCCGCTTCTATCCCCTCTCTCGAGACGGCCCCTGTCGCCCTCAAGGCCTAAGAGGGTCTCGATCCGCATCATCACGTCGCCCGTGTGGCTCGGCACTTCACACTTGGCATGTTTCTTGTTCGTGTTTCCGCCTCTGCCTGTTTCGCCTGCACCTGCAGCCACCGGCTTGTCCAATAGCAGATCCGACATACGGGTTTGCATTCTGTCCATGTGCCATACTTCTTCCGTTCCATCTGGGCGTCGGCATCGGCATCATTATCATCATCATTTTGCTTATCATCTGCTCATACTTACTGTACTACGAACTACAAAACTTGTCAACAAATCAGACGTACCCTTGGAGGGCTCTCTCTCTCTTCCTCTTCCTCTTATTCCTCTTGCTTCTCCATTCTTTCGCTGATCTTATGTTTTCTCTTCAACCGTTCATCTCATCGAATCGAGCTGTGCTTTTGTTTGGTTTCCCCCTTGTCTTTCTTGGTCCCATAGCATTATTATCTTACATATAGCATGGAACGTGTACAACTATACCATCAACATCTCACCCAAAGCATGGCTAGATCGGACTACAGGCATATACACCCTTGAGCTCACCGCGCTAGTCATCGTCGTCCATCGTCGAAGCGCCACAACATGGAGACGGCGGATACACCATCCTACGGGTGTACTTCTCTCTCTGAAATCGGATATTTTCGCTCTATGAGTGAGTGTGCGATTGCGCGCGTGTGAAGCATGATCTGGCGAGACGGGCGAGAGAGGCGGGTTCCTATCTACTATATCGATACAACCCAAACCCAGTGGTGGACAGCATGCTTCGGCACGGTACGGTATCCATCGCTCTCCTGTGCTCCCCCTTTGACGACGCAGGTACTTCGAATGTAGGTCAATAACCGGCCCGTCTTTTCGGCAGGATCTCATTGGTCAACTCAACTGGACACAAACACGCACTCACACACACACACACACACACACACACACACACACAGACACACACACACAGACACACACACACAGACACACACACACACAGACACACACACACAGACACACACACACAGGCACATAGACCGCACAATTCGTTCAGCACAGTACGCGCGCACTCAGAGGATCATT